>JAJAGP010004287.1:0-45000 GCA_025084515.1 Ancistrus triradiatus | reverse complement strand
AGTGCTTTTTGCTTCTGTGTTATTGCTTTTTAATTTTTGTGAGTAAAATATAACCACTAAATTGTTAGGAAAGTACCAAATTTGTGCACTGTTGTGAAAGAGTACTAATTGGAGTAATTCCCATCACATTCAGTAAAATCTCTGCTCGGAAGAAAAAACAACTTCGGGAAGCACCAGTCGCTGTAACTAGAAAAACCCATTTAACCGATCAAGTAATCTGTCCAACCAATCACTCAACCAGTCTGTGGCCTCTGTATGCTAGTGCTTAGTAGCCTAGCTTGGATGTATTTTGGATGAGTTAATTGATTTAATATTTCTTTAATTGTTTTATAAGGCGTGGTGGGGCAGTTTGTAGTACTGTTAATTCATGTCACGTCACTGTGTTGCGATTGCATGTCCTCCCCATGTCTGCACTGGTTTCCGTTGAGGATTCCACATTCAAAAGACCAATTGGCATCTCTAAAATGTCCCCCCATGACCCAATTTAATTGAGGATATAAGAAAAATGGAATGAATCTACATTAATATACCATGGATGATCCTGTCAATAATCAGTATTAAGAATATTGTTTTTTTATACCACTTACACTTTTGAACGTCAATGACATTAACTCATTACAAGGTTTGTTTTAAGTACCACTGAACACTTCAGTGTTTTTTTTTTTTTTTTTTGTTTTTTTTTCTTTCTTTCTTGGCTGGCTGATTCTGATTTATTACCACAGCCCAAAAGTGGTAATGTAAACTGCATACACGTATCTGACATCCGAGCAAGGCCATTAAAGCCAGCTGAATTTGAGCTTGTTGTTAATCAGCACAATTAGATTTGATTTATAGGACAGCACAAATGCTGAAACTCTATATGCACACGGCTCCATTATAAATCTTATAAAGGGTACTAAGCAGAACATCAGATTAGTCATGGTGTCCTTACTACGATGACCTCTTACTCGTATAGTAGTGTGTAAACTGGAACATGGCCCAAGTCTTTGGATCTGAAGAGAGCTGTTTTAGAGAGGATGTTTTACACTGGTTTTAACTTCCAGTGTAGTCCATTTAAGTTCTCCGAATATCCCATGTGCACTATACAATGTGCAATATTTTTACGTATTTCGGTGTTATTCTTATATTACTATAATTTTTTTCTATATTATTTTACACTGTTATTTATCTTGCTCTGTGTTTTTAACTAGTAAGCTAATTGCAACATAATTTTGTTCTGCCATGTGCTTTTTTTATGAGTGTAGAGTTGAATGACAGAAAAGAAATCTTAAGTTAAGCTAGCCAAAAGAAGAATATAACCTAGAGTTACCAATACATCCAACCAAACCAAAAATGACATAACATGAGGCATGAAAATATATCATGTGTTCAAGTTGATTTATTTGAACTCCCTTACACAGTCAGTAATATAAATTAACTTCTTCGATCTAATTTTAACTGTAACTTCGATCTAAATTTAACTTTAACTTTAGAAGTAATCTCCTTGCTAACAAAAAATGTATTTTAGTCTACATTACATATACAGTACTGTGCAAAAGTCTTAGGCCATCATTAGATTAACTGTAATATGACCATAATTGCCATATATAATTATTTCCCAGTCTTTTTATTAGAATACAAGAAGAAAATACAGGAAATGTGTATGTAGTATTAAAAAATTGAATAAAATCTGAAAAACAGCTTCTATGGGCTGCAGTGGCAAGTATTTAGTGCGACCTCCCCTTACACTTGAGCAGTAGCAGCATCTGGCAGCTTCATCGGGATGCCATGTTGATCCTTCTTTGATCAGTCCAAATAAGCTTGATCAGGAATGGAATTTTTGGAAGGGTAGCAGCCAAGAAACCACTTTTCACAAGGGGAACAAGGTGAAAAGTTGAAGATGTGCTAAATATCACAAAGCTTAGAATGGAGATCAGTGGAAAAGAGTTTAATGTAGTGACAAATCCAAGTTGGAAATTTTTGGGCTTTCTAACAATGTTATATATGATCATTATATATAATGGTAATTGCTAAAACACCTAATGGGGGCCTAAGACTTTTGCACAGTACTGTATACTAATATATTATATCAAGCTCCGCTATGGAGAGGCTGCTGATAGATTACTGACTTTCACGTTTTAAACTTGCTTTATGCTGCTGAGGGTTGTGGCGGGTATGATGCCCATCCTGCAGGTAGAAGAATGCCCTAGATAGGATACCAGTCCATTGCAGGAGTGGGTTGCTATTGGCCTTGTCCCCTGACTGGCCTTCCCCTCCTTCATGAACGCATAGAGTACCTGTAACGCTCCCGATCTGGCCGGACAGTACCACCAGGACTCGAACAAGGGTCACAGTGATGGGCTTGCAAAAAAAACCAACAAGCACTGTTTATGTAATTTATGAATCAATTTCCTGCATTTAATTCCAGGTCAGGCCTGCAGGACTGTCATGGAGAAAGCCTTTGCTTAATGAATAATTATATGGCTGTTTGAGCAGTGCGAATGTGTCCTGTTTTCAGTTGAACAGTGCATCATTATGAAAGTCATTCCACAAGAAATTGCATAAAGGCAACGATCCAGTTAATGCTCTCAGATCAAAGTGATATATGAGAAGCAACAGCAGGAAGCTGAGCATTAAACGATGAAAGCATCTCTATCATACTGAACGTTTCACTGATTCTTACCCAGATAACTGCCCCATGATCCACATCCCTGGCTACACATACCCAGTGAAAGAATACCTGTTGGAAGATGTTGTAGAAATGCTCAGGTGAGATTTCATACTGCACATACACTTATTAGTAAAGGAAACACTCTGTCCAACTGAATGCTGATAAGTCTTTATATGGATGCTGATGGTGGGCTCAGCCATCTGATGAATACATTTACATGTACTTAAAATATGAAGCTATATTTAGTGTGGGTTTTGCCGGTACCGTGAGCAATGAGAATCTTTATCTTCGCTCACCTTGCATAAGCCGATCAGCCATGACATTAAAACCACCTGCCTAATATTGTGTAGGTAATCTTTGTGGCACCAAAGCCCTTACCCATCAGGGCATGGACTCAAAAAGACCACTGACCGGGTCCTGTACTGTCCAGCTCATTCCACTGTGTTGGATTAAGGTTTGGGGAATTCATGGCAAGTCAACACCTTGAACTTTTGCCATGCCCACAATATTTGCAGTGTGGCAGGTTGCATTATCGTGTTTATAGAGGATATTGCTATTTAATGAATGCCTTTAACATGAAGGGCTGTACTTGTTCTGCAGTAATTGTGGATAGTACATGCCAAAGCAACATATACGTGAAGTCCAGGATCCAAGGATTCCCAGTAGATTATTGCCTGGAGCATCACATTTTCAGTGTTATTCACTTGACCTGTCAGTGGTTTTGATGTTATGGCTGATCAGTGTACAAACAGGGAAATGTCCTCAAGATGTCCTTACTGAATGGAAGGAAAGTTGAAGCAGTCATATGTTATGTTATTCTGCTTGCCAATATTATTTTTTTTGCACCCACCCGGTCTGCTTTCGGTTTATCATTCGTTCATTGTTTTTTCATACCCACTTGATCCAATTACTAGAGCTGGGCTTAACCAGCAGTACAGGGTGCAAAACTGGAAGCAACCCACCCCAGATAGGAGATATATATATCTTTTTCGTTTTCTCTCTCTCATTATCCTGTGAGGACTTTCCATTGACATGAATGCCAAAGAAGGTCTACTGCAGCTAATTAATGCTACACTGATCTGTAACCTCAGTAACCTAAAGCAATTATTTTGAGACTTTCAGTTTTTCAAATAAAAGTTTGCCATTTTTGTTTAAAAAAAAAAAAAAAAAAAGCGCAAGTGAGGTCAGGTTTTCCTGTCACCGTTGAGACATTTGCTCCTCACGAGTATTGCAAGACAAGGCACACACACACACACACACACACACCACACACACAACCACACACAACCACACACACACACACGTCAGCACTGCTTATATATATATATATATATATAGATATATATATATATATATATATATATATATATATATATATATATATATATATATATATATATATATATATATATATAATGTATGTATATTCATATTCAACATATTCAATTAATTACCAATGCCAAATTTCTCCCTGTCATAATTCTACTTAGTATGAAATGTTATGCAAATTTGTTACATGACATTTTAGTAGATCTCAAAAGATTAAATAGATTAAAGAGTGTTGTCTGTACATATGGTTTAAGGAAATGTGAACTTTTGTACAAAGGTGCAAATACTAAAATGTGCATACAGGTGCATCTTGTCAGGTCTTTGTAAATGCAGCAAACTCAATGGGTTTGTCGGACCTCATCGTAAATCGGGGAGCACCTGTACTTGCTAGTACTAAAAAGTACTAATTCATGAACAAATAATCTCGGATAGGCTCTGGACCATCCTATATGCTGTATGGTAGTGCAGTCACACTGTTCAAATCTTTAATTGTACTGATCTCACAATGTTCTTGGTGTAAATTGTATTTAATCACAATAATTGAGTGCTTGTATTCTAAAGCACAGAAATAAAGGGAGAGATTATGTGAGCTGTTGTTTTATGTTGTGGAGCATATGACTTGTTCTTTGTTATAAAAGCATCATGACTATGCTAGTATGCTGGGTAATATATAGAGGAAAGGAGCTATAAAGCTGACCCGAACACTACACTGACGTTATGCAAGCATGTGCTTTTATATACTCCCACAGGAGACTCTTTGTTGGTGTGCTGTGGAAATGTGGACCAGGTGTGTGGACGCTGACTGTGTGTTACTTTTGATCTGTGTTCCAGGTTCCGGCCGCAGCAGCAAGACCGCCGTCCCCGCTTCAGAAGGGGTTTCATGCAGGGCCAAAACACACGACCTGAGAAGGAGGAGAAAGAGGCAGAATACAAAGAGAGCTGGCCTTGTTTCTCTCGAGCACTCAGAGACAGGTTTGTTTGCATCCAGCATGCCTCATTTGTTCCGACTACTGCAAGACCATTGATTACCACAACAGATTCAGACCAAGGATTGGTGTGGTGTAAGCTCTATACATAATAAATTTGTCTAATTCTGTACTGGGCATTTTACATTTCACTAACAGATGTACCATAATGCTTTGTCCAATATCCTGTTCCACGACATCCCAGAGTTGATCTGTTGGTTTGAGATCTAGTGACTGCGGAGGCCTTGGAGTACAGTGAACTCGTCATGTGCCAGGAACCAGTTTGAAATGATTTGAGCTCTGTGACGTGGCACTTAGAAAATGAATGCAGTGTGTTCATAAAGCAGTGGTTCTCAAACGTTTTCTATCATTCCCCACCTCAGAAGAAGGGGAATTTTCACGCCCCACCTGTCCCATATCGCCCCAACAAAATGGCAATAAAATACACATGCAAGTTTTTAATTTTCTAATTTACTGAAGTAACATCAATTTCTGTTTCTAAATCAGTAGGTTAACATTATAACACCAGATACAACATTAACATCAATGTTAAAAAATACAGAAAATTGGCCTACTAATTAAATTATGGTTTCGTTTTTAACTTTTCAGTCTGTGCAAAAATGAGCAAAGGCAGGTAAACAAATGACTATGCCTTATCAGTGACTGCAATAAGCCTGTTTTGCACTACACATCTTTTCAAAACGGGGTTGCATGTTTGATACTGCCACTCTCAAGTCTTGCTCAACGTCAAGACACAGAACACACATGGGTTGCTCCTCATCCCCCACCCCAGTGACAGTGAATCCAAAAGCAAGATATGCTTCATCATACTTTCTTTTTGGTTGTCTTTTCAGTTGGTTTGGCCCGTCTGTCTTTGCTTTCTCTGTTGGCGCGGAACCGCCAATTTTTGTGGTCCTGGTAACAAATTTGTCCATTTTGTAACCTTAAAGTTTAAAGCTTAAATGTTATGCACACCTCTACTTAAACATCCGGGGCTTACGCCCACCCCCTTTTATTGGCAAAACAGACAGGCATTAAAAAGACGGGCTTAAAAATCTTAATTTTTTTCCGATTCCTTGCACCCCACTTGGGGCGCGCCCCACACTTTGAGAAACGCTGTCATAAAGGGACAACTTACTTTTGTACAATTTCTTTAAGTTGTAGCCCATTTTATTTATTTATTTATTTGGACCATTCTCTGTCAAACCACGCTCTGTACCTCGTACCCTCTGAGACACAAGCTTGACTCGACTGGATCCTCCACGTACAGTGGTGCTTGAAAGTTTGTGACCTCTTTAGAATTATCTATATTTCTGCATAAATATGACCTAAAACATCATCAGATTTTCACACAAGTCCTGAAAGTAGATAAAGAGAATCCAGTTAAACAAATTAGGCAAAAATATTATACTTGGTCATTTATTTATTGAGGACAATGATCCAATTTTACATATTAGTGAGTAGCAAAAGTATTTGAACCTCTAGGATTTGCAGATAATTTGAAGGTGAAATTAGTCAGGTGTTATCAATCAATGGGATGACAATCAGGTGTGAGTGGGCACCCTGTTTTGTTTAAAGAACAGGGATCTATCAAAGTCTGCTCTTCACAACACGTTTGTGGAAGTGTATGGCATGTCATGGCATGTATGTGGAAGTCATGGCACGAACAAAGGAGGTTTCTGAGGACCTCAGAAAAAGAGTTGTTGATGATTATCAGGCTGGAGAAGGCTACAAAACCATCTCTAAAGAGTTTGGACTCCACCAATCCACAGTCAGACAGACTGTGTACACATGGAGGAAATTCAAGACCATTGTTACCCTCCCCAGGAGTGGTCGACCAACAAAGATCACTCCAAGAGCAAGGTGTGTAATAGTTGGTGAGGTCACAAAGGACCCCAGGGTAACTTCTTAGCAACTGAAGGCCTCTCTCACATTGGCTAATGCTAATGTTCATGAGTCCACCATCAGAAGAACACTGAACAACAATGGTGTGCATGGCAGGGTTGCAAGGAGAAAGTCACAGCTCTCAAAAGAGAACATTGCTGCTCGTCTGCAGATTTGGCCTGTTTTGCTGCATCTGGTCCAGGACGGCTTGCCATAAATTGATGGAACAATGAATTGTGAATTATATCAGAGAATTCTAAAGGAAAACATCAGGACATCTGTCCATGAACTGAATCTCAAGAGAATGTGGGTAATACATTTATTTAATGACGCAGTTATGCGGTGTATAACATTATAGTGTGATGTATGATGGTCTGGACCTTTGCTGAATTGTACAGAATTGTACAATTCTTTGATGCAACAGTGGCTGAACATTGATGTTTCCTACATCCACAGACCTGTCCAGTCCTTGTCAATTCGAATAGGGTTTAGGGTTTACATCCTATTAGGCATGTTAGACACAGGTGACAATTTTTGTTTGTCCAGTGAGCTTATATCACAACCTTCTGCAACGTATTGGCATTATAAAGCACCATTTGCACTGGGCGGCACCTGGTTTAACTCCCAGTGTAAAACTGAGTTTGAATTCGACTGTTGTTAGTTTAACATTCGAAAATCCCAGCGGGAAAGTTGCTGGTGATAGTCTGTGGGTGTTCTGATGTGCTTAAGAGCAGTCTGAGCTTGCTGTGACACAGAATGGCTGCAGGAAATATTTGTGCTGGCATCTGTTCCAGTCTAACCTTTTTGCTGGTTTCTGATTTGCAGGTACTCAGACAGCACGGTTGATGCACTGGAGATGATTGACGAGGAGGACAAGATCAACCTGGAGCTGATCAGAGAACTCATCCGCCATATTGTGATGAAGGAGGATGTGAGTGTGCTTTGCTTGTGTGTGCTAAGCGAGAGAGCAGATTGATGAAGCTCTGTCTCTGTTTGAGAGACTACCAATGCATGATGCAATATTTGTGCTTGAGAGATGGCAGACAAATGTGCCTGTGATTGAAAGAGGAATGTGGATGAAGCACTGTCTGGTTCAGAGATGACAGACTGAAACAGTAACTGCGTTTGAGACAGGACAAAATTGGTGCATGTGTTTCAAAGGTGGGTGGCATGGTGGCTCCATGGGTAGCACCACCACCTCACAGTAAAAAAGAAGAAGGTTCAGGGTTCAATCCCAGGGTGGAGAGGCCTGGATCCCTTCTGTACGGAATTTGCATGTCCTCTGCGTGTCTACGTGGGTTAAATCCTGGTACTCCAGTTTCCTCCCACAGTCCAAAGAGTGTTGGGGTAACTGATTAAGCTAAATTGGCATCGGGGTGTGTGTGTGTGTGTGTGTGTGTGTGTGTGTGTGTGTGTGTGAGAGAGAGAGAGAGAGAGAGAGAGAGAGAGAGAGACTAGTCTTGATGTGACCTTGTGTATAGATGTAACCTTGTGTGTGTCGCTGAACATTAAATAAAAACAAAGAAATAAAGAGGAAGGTAGGAGCATTGGTGCTTGAGAAAGAGCAGACAGATGACGTGTTGTCTGTGTTTGAGAGGGGGCAGATTGAGCCAGAACGAGTGTCTGACGCCGCTTCATCCATCTACGTTCTCTTCAACACAGATACCACTTCATGTCTTCGCTCACTCAAATACAGCACTTGTTCATCTACCTGCCCTCTCTTCAACACAGAAACCGCTTCATCCTTCTATGTTTTCTTCAACACAGACACCTCTTCATCCAACTACACTCTGTCTGGAGCCAGAGTCTGTGTTTTAAAGTTGGCAGACAGATGAAGTGGTGAAGCTCTGTGTTGAAGAGAGTACAGATGGATGAAGCGGTATCTGTATTTGTTAGAGGGCCGACCAATGAAGTGGTGTCTGTGTTGAAGACCTGGCCAGACAAAAAATGCTTTGTCTATGTTTGAGAGCTGACAAGCAGATGAAGCATTGGTGTTTGAGTGAGAGCAGCTAGATGAAGCGGTGTCTGTGTTTAAGCGAGGGCAGGTAGATGAACAAGTGCTGTATTTGAGTGAGCGAAGACATGAAGTGGTATCTGTGTTGAAGAGAGTGTAGATGGGTGAAGCGGTGTCTGTGTTGGACAGAGTGTAAATGGGTGAAGCGGTGTCTTTGTTGGACAGTGTGTAGATGGATAAAGTGGTGTCTCTGTTGAAGAGAGTGTAGATGGATGAAGCGGCGTCTGTGTTGAAGAGAGTGTAGATGGATGAAGCGGCGTCTGTGTTGAAGAGAATGTAGATGGATGAAGCAGCGTCTGTGTTGGACAGTGTGTAGATGGATGAAGCGGTGTCTGTGTTGGACAGTGTGTAGATGGATGAAGCGGTGTCTGTGTTGGACAGCGTGTAGCTGGATGAAGCGGTGTCTCTTGGACAGTGTAGATGGATGAAGCGGTGTCTGTGTTGGACAGTGTGTAGATGGATGAAGCGGTGTCTGTTGGACAGCGTGTAGCTGGATGAAGCGGTGTCTCTGTTGGACAGTGTGTAGATGGATGAAGCGGTGTCTGTTGGACAGCGTGTAGATGAATGAAGCGGTGTCTCTGTTGGACAGAGTGTAGATGGATGAAGCGGTGTCTGTGTTGGACAGAGTGTAGATGGATGAAGCGGTGTCTGTGTTGGACAGCGTGTAGCAGGATGAAGCGGTGTCTGTGTTGGACAGAGTTTAGATGGATGAAGCGGTGTCTGTGTTGGACAGAGTTTAGATGGATGAAGCGGTATCTCTGTTGGACAGTGTAGATGGATGAAGCGGTATCTCTGTTGGACAATGTAGATGGATGAAGCGGTGTCTGTGTTGGACAGAGTGTAGATGGATGAAGCGGTGTCTGTGTTGAAGAGAATTTAGAAGGATGAAGCGGTTTCTGTGTTGAAGAGAGGGCAGGTAGATGAACAAGTGCTGTATTTGAGTGCGCGAAGACATGAAGTGGTATCTATGTTGAAGAGAATGTAGATGGATGAAGCGGCGTCTGTGTTGGAGAGAGTGGAGATGGATGAAGTGGTATCTGTGTTGAAGAGAACGTAGATGGATGAAGCGGCGTCGTTGTTGAAGAGCGTGGAGATGGATGAAGCGGTGTCTGTGTTGAAGAGAGTGGAGATGGATGAAGCGGTGTCTGTGTTGAAGAGAACGTAGATGGATGAAGCGGCGTCTGTGTTGGAGATGGTGTAGATGGATGAACTGGTGTCTTTGTTGAAGAGTGGAGATGGATGAAGCGGTGTCTGTGTTGAAGAGAACGTAGATGGATGAAGCGGCGTCTGTGTTGGAGATGGTGTAGATGGATGAACCGGTGTCTTTGTTGAAGAGAGTGGAGATGGATGACGTCTATTTGACAGAGGGCAGACAGCTGAAGCGATAATTAGCCTGTCCAATATGCTTTCTTCCTCTGTCATTCTGCTCTTTGTGTGTTTCATCTTTGCTTTCTTTCTTTTTCTTTTCCTTTTCTTTTGTGTTTCGTTCCAGTGACAAATTGATCTGGAAACTCTGTTTCATTTTTGAGAACGAATTGTCTGTAGTGAAGTCCTAGGGAAGTAGCTTTTATGCTGTACCACGAAACACAAATGAACCAAGAGCGGTTCTGTAATCAAGCCTAAAGTGTGAAAATAGCCTTCGTGTTTACATCACAGCTCCAAAACACGTCCAAAATGATGTTCCGGACACTAGCAGCAAAAAATGGTAGGGTTGTCCCGATCAAGTTTTTTTTTGTCCCCAATCCCGAGTCATTAATTTTGAGTGTCTTCCGATATCGAGTCTCAAACCGATACTTCTATTTTCAAGAGATTGTCTAGAGCTACATAATACTGTTCACACAGTGCACACGTCATGTATATTACAGTTATTCAAATTAATCCAAAGTATATGTTTGACAACGGAGTAGCTCTGCAGTGCATTAATAAAAAATTGCCTGCATTCAAGTTATTGCTTAATGTTTTTTTGTATTTTTACAAAATAAAAGTAAACAAACTTTTTGTATATATTCCACTTAGTGCAGCATTGCAGTAGTAAAACTAGAGCACTCAAAATGAGTAAGATAATCACCGTTCCACTTATCATTCACAGTCACAACACATAAAATATCACAATTCTGTTTAATGCAGTGATACAGTAAAAATGTGTACTAATAAAGAATGCTTAAAATGACCTATGATCTTCCTTGCGTTAGCCAGTGTGTCTGTGATGCTGCGCTGAGGAAGCAGCCCCTCGTGTACAACCAGCTGAAGCGTATGCGCGATGCAGCCCACGTTTTTTACCCCCATATCATCCATGGCTTTTTTCATATTTCTTGCATTGTCGCACAAAAAACATGGACCCGCTGCTTGTCTATTTCCCAAGTGTTTAACATCTCCTTGATAGCTTGTTTTATGTTCCCTGCTGTATGAGACCCGCGAAACTGATGAGCATGCAATACGGCACGCTTTAAATCAAAAGCGGAGTCAATCCACTGTGCTGTGAGGCTAAGTAATGACATCAGAGAAACATCACAGCTCCAAATGTCGGTGGTGAAGCCAATAGCGGTCACATCTGATAAAAGCCTTGCTGGTGGTCATGAACCTTTTTGTAAAGCTCGGGCAGGGCCGTTTCTGAAATGTGTCGCGATGGTAAGGCATATCGCATTCACTTGAGTCCTGTCAGTTCCGGGATAGGATCATTCCATGACTTATTGGAGGATAAGTAGGGGTAAAAACAAGTGAAAACATTATTGCATAGGTAAAACAGTTCAATTGTTTATTGAGAATACACGTTGTTTGTTCCCCATGGTGCTGGATTTACTTCACTTTCTTATCCGCTTGAATCTGGATAGGGTCGCTGGAGAGCTGGGGCATAGACGGCTGCACAAGGCGCAAGGCAGGAACAACCCTAGACAGGGCGCTAATTCACTAGGGGCACTTTAGAGACACCAACTAACCTAACACGCATGTCTTTGGACTGTGGTAGGAAATTGGAGTACCCGGAGTGGTGCTGGATTTATGTGATGAATATCCGATTATTTATTGAGCTTGAACATTGACCTGTGTTATATTGGATGCATTTCTCTGGCACTTTTTATAACTTGCTAATGACACTTGCCTTTACTTGGCTTCTGAAATGGCTGATGAGGTGTGAAAGTTCACCGACCCCTATTAGCTTGAGAAAGTCAGACTGTGGCTTGGGAAAGAGGTTCCTGCAACCCAAGGGAAATGTATATGGAGGCTAAGAAGGGATGAACTGATTGATTGTGACAAAGCTTTGACACGCTATGCTGTCACGAGATGAATGGACTGGTTTGGTTAATTAAGAATTACAGCCATGAAATTACACAGAGGGTAAGAAGTTTTTGAAGGTGAAATTAGTCAGGTGTTTTCAATCAGTGGGATGACAATCAGGTGAGAGTGGGCACCTGTTTTATTTAAAGAACCAGGATCTATCAAGTCTGCTCTTCATAACATGTTTGTGGAAGTGCATCATGGCACGAACAAAGGAGGTTTCTGAGGACCTCAGAAAAAGAGTTGTTGATGCTCATCAGGCTGGAAAAGGTTACAAAACCATCTCTAAAGAGTTTGGACTCCACCAATCCACAGACAGACAGATTGTGTACAGTAATAGATGACCAGTAGGATGTATCTCTCTGTGCCTGCCTGTGCAAGACAGTGGGAGAAAGAGAACACAAAAGAAAGTGCTCACTTAATATCATTTGCGTCATCATCGTCATGGTTCTCCATATCAGATCAGGATTAATGATCATTAATTAACTGGGACATTAACAGTGGAGCCAGTTGGGATTTTTAATATCCAGAAGATGTGATTTCTGCAATTCTCTGAAAATGATCACCACACTTTCTCTCTGCATGCGCGCATGACCTGAGAGGAGGTTAAATATACACATGATTCTCGACTGTGTCAGGCAAAGAAGTGAGGGCAGAGGTGCGAGCTTAAGGCTGTATTTCCAGAACTGGATTCACTTTGCGTGTTTTGTGTACCAAGTGGACTTATTTTCACTGTTGCTGTGGAAAAGGTTAAAAGGACCAGTTAAAGTTGCATTGAACAGTGGTGCAAGGTTGTACTGATCATAAATATTTGTTCACAAAACAGTCATTAAACAAAAGATTGGCCAATCAAGGATGCTTTTGCCTCTCGATTAGCAAGCAGAATGCGCAGTTACATTCTGGAAACACCATCCCTTGTTAGACCTTCATTAGTGCTCCCCTGGAATGCAAGGCAACAATTGCTTTGTACCTTGTAATTAAAAGTTAGACGTGTTTATTGGTGACAGTGC
Organism: Ancistrus triradiatus; assembly: GCA_025084515.1. NCBI lineage: Eukaryota > Metazoa > Chordata > Actinopteri > Siluriformes > Loricariidae > Ancistrus > Ancistrus triradiatus. Next base: position 31,875 of record JAJAGP010004287.1, on the reverse strand, counting down.
TGCCTTTGCAGTGTGTTTATTCAGCACTTGTAATAGCAGGTAGGAAGCAGTATATGGGATTGTTGGTAATACACCTCTTGTAGTTAGTGTGTAATCCATTTGGTTCAGTCCTTGTGCATGAGTGTATGTGTGTGCGACCGAGTAGTGGAACGTACTGTTGACAGTATGACAGCCCCTACTCCCTATAAACAAAAATGGTTTGTTTTGTGTTTTTTTAAGTTAACACACAAATCGACTATACAGTCGTATGAAAAAGTTTGGGCACCCCTGATAAATATATCATATAGCAGATGAACACAGTGATATTTGAGAAGTGAAATGAAGTTTATAGGATTTACAGAAAGTGTGCAGTAATTATTCAAACAAAATTAGGCAGGTGCATAAATTTGGGCACCCCAAACACAGAAAAATGACATTCAATATTTAGTAGATCCTCCTTTGTAGAAATAACAGCCGCTAAACGCTTCCTACAGCTTCCAGTGCTGGATTCTGGTTGGAAAGGTGCTTTGGACCATTCTTACTTTAGAAAAACAACATCTCCAGTTCAGTCAGGTTTGATGGTTTCCGAGCATGGACAAGCCCACATTTTTTCAGAATATTCATGTTGTCTGGGGATGTAGATGGCCATTCCAGGAACGTTTGTACTGGTTCCTCTGCAATGAATGCCTTAGTCGATTTGAGCGGGTTTGGGGTCGTTGGCCTCGGTGCAAACTTGGGTCACTTGATTCTTTGAACATTTGTTCTCAACAAGCTGGAGCATAAAACTGGAAAGCAGGCCGGCTAACCTCAACTTAACAAGGATTCCTAGTACAGTGAACATAGCCACAGGACCACAGACATGATGGAACGCCACCAAACCGCGCAGTGGGATGACACCATTGCATCACTCATAACACCGTGTAATAAAGATGCACTGTGTGTGGCACTGATTCTTGACAGTGTTCTCAAGAATTCTGGAGAGGAGTGAGCTGCGCCCCCTCCATGAACGACAGCACGACACGTGCATGACAGAATATATATAGTGTGAGCAGCCAATATGCGAGGAGAAAACAAGCCAAAAGCCGCAGGAGATAACGCAGATGGACACCAAAACAGATACTGAGAAGAACGCCGCCTAGAACCAGATCGAGTGAGTAGCTAGAGAGTGAAGAGCGCCCCAAACATCGTGTTGCTGGGATGCTGTGTTATTTTCCGACTCGCCGTGTTATGTCCAAATAATAACTCCAATTTTAGTTGATCAATTTTTAGTTTTCATCAGTACACAGCACTTTATTCCAAAATGAAGCTGGATTGTCCAAAGTGGCGTGTCTCGCAGAAAAGGCTTCTCTGCATTACTCTCCCATACAGCGCCGGACTTGTGCAAAGTGCGCTGTTATAGTTTTGAACGATGAACAGTGCACGACATCCATCTAGTGCAGCAAGATGAGGGTTGTAGGTCTTTTGGGGAGGTGGTCTGTGGCTTGACTATGACTGTTTCTCACCATCCTTCGCCTCTGCCTATCTGAGATTTTTCTTGGTCTGCCAAATTCGGGAGGTTCCTTAACTAGAACTGTGCCTGTGGTCTTTCCATTGCCTCACTATGTTCCTCACAGTGGAAACTGACAGCTGAAATCTCTGAGAGAGGCTTTTCCCTTTCACTGACCCATGATGTTTTTTTTTTAACAACCTGTTGTTTCAGGCCATTTGAGAGTTGTTTTGAGGCTCCCATGTTTTCAGGCCATTTGAGAGTTGTTTTGAGGCTCCCATGTTGCCACTCTTTAGAGAAGATGCAAAGAGGAGAAAAACTTCCAATTGACCACCTTAACCCTTTCTCATAGTTGGAATCACTTGTGTATGTAGATCAAGGGTCAATGAGCTTACAAAACAAATTTTGTGTTCCAATAATTAGTGCTAAAGGTATTCAAATGACAAGGGTGCCCAAATGTATGCACCTGCCTAATTTTGTTTGAATAATTACTGCACACTTTCTGTAAAACCTATGAACTTAATTTCACTTCTCAAATATCATGGTGTTCATCTGCTATATGATATATTTACCTGAAATTGCTGAGCTGGACAACCAATGATTTATAAAGAAAAATCATGAAAATTGCCCAAACTTTTTCATACGACTGTATTGTGAGAGCCCATAAGCAGGTTGTGTTTGCTGTGTTTCAGGACGGCGCCATCTTGGTATTCCTGCCTGGCTGGGACAACATCAGCAGCCTGAACGACCTGCTCATGGCCGATCAGATGTTTAAATCTGGTAAGTTGCTCCTCATTTCCCCAAACGAGTGTAAGCACATGTTAGAGTCCTGAAAGATACCTGAATTTATTAAGCTAAGTAATTGTGTACATTTGACCTGCATTAACGCATGCGAATGGAATTAAGTTGTGAAACTACAAACAAACAAACAAAAATTTGATCTACTGAAAAGTGCCCAAATATTTACATCGCAAATGTTGATTTCAATTTTTCAGTCTTTTCTGATCAGCTACATTAGGACTAATTTAAATTTTGCACATTTTACTGACTCGCTGAAACTTCTGCATATCTACAGTATATGTGCCTTTATGAAGATGCTGGGACTTTCGCTGTTTGTCTGTATGTATTTTAAAATTTGGTTAATATTGTTTCTCTCTCTGTTCAGATAAGTTTGTCATTATTCCACTGCACTCAATGATGCCCACAGTTAACCAGACAAAGGTGAGCTCTAACCTGCATACACTCTTACCTTATCTTCAACAGAACTAACCAACTTGCGTACAAATGTACTGTATTTTCTGGTTGTATCCTAATAAAGAAAGAAATAATTGTATATGGTCATTATACCATTGCTAAAACAATGGTGTATATAATCTAATGGTGGCCTAAGACTTTTTCACAGTTCTGTATTTCTGCCCCAGAAGGCCATTGCTTATACACCTCATTGACAAAAAAATGTATAATGCACCAATAAGGAGTTGTTAGGATTGAATAAAACTGTGTGAATGTAATGATGGTATATATAAGTGATTATAATATTAGAGTGGAAATGTACGTTTATAGGGGAAAACTGTACAGTTGGAAGAAGGTAGCCGAAGCTGGTGTCCCATAAATGCTCGATTCATCGCTAAAGACGATATGGTTCCAGTTCCTAGCAATCTAGGTTTCTTGTTCTCAACACAACTGCAAACGAAGGTGATGGTGGCTGGCTATCAGTGGCAGGATAATGGATGCCATGACAACAGATTTCCTTCTGCAAAGCACCTTGAAATGGTCTGGGCAGAGACAGGATGTGTAGTGAAGTTGTCTGTGTCTGTATGCTTGTTAGTGGATCAAACGATCCTCTCTGCTGGTTATCTGTCTGCGCCGTCTCCTGTTCATCATGTGTGCAAAACACTGCTTCCAATTTCTTCAAAATGTCCATCCTGCTTCTCAGTCCAATGAGGCGACCCCTCTCAAAGTCCGTCAGCTAGCCAAAATGGCTTTGAGTACATTATAGAGGCATATCCAGCAGTGAACGATCTCGCACCAAGAGGTACACTACCCAAAAGTAGTCTCGGAGGGTGTAACAGGAAGCACTTTTACAGCCTCTTGTGGCAAGACCCATTTATTTTTTCTCTCAATGAGTGTATATATAATCTAGGCCCACAAATATACAGACCGGGGTTCAACAAAGTTTTGAAGTAGCAGACCTTAGAAACACCAGACTAAAGCAAACGTGCACAACACATGGTTTAAGAATAATAACGATTGTACTTGTTACTACTTTTATTTACTCATAATTCCATGAAGGCTAGTGTTTTTTTTGTGTGTTGAACATAGTGGTACATTCACGTAGATGCATGTATAATTTTCTTTAGCATGTGGGTGAATTTTAAATAATGGCGCTCTTTCTGATCAGGTTTTTAAAAGGCCACCTCCTGGAGTCCGGAAGATTGTGATTGCCACAAACATTGCTGAAACCAGGTGTGTGTTTGTGTGTGTACAGTGGTGTTTGAAAGTTTGCGAACCCTTTAGAATTTCTGCATAAATATGACCTAAAACATCATCAGATTTTCACACAAGTCCTAAAAGTAGATAAAGAAAACCCAGTTAAACACATGAGACCAGATATGATACTTGGTCATCTATTTATTGAGGGAAATGATCCAATATTACATATTAGTGAGTGGCAAAAGAACGTATAGGATTAGCAGTTAATTTGAAGATGAAATTAGTCAGGTGTTTTCAATCAATGGGATGACAATCAGGTGTGAGTGGGCACCCTGTTTTATTTAAAGAACAGGGATCTACATTTACAGCATTTAGCAGACACCCTTATCCAGAGCGACTTACAATTGATACCATCCTACAATCCAAGCAATTGTGGGTTAAGGGCCTTGCTCAAGAACCCAACAGTGGCAGCTTGGCAGAGGTGGGATTTGAACCCTGGACCTTTTGGTCCATAGTCCAGTACCTTAACAGCTAGGCTACCACAGTCCCATCAAAGTGGGACTTTGGTCTATCTATCAAAGTCTGCTCTTCACAACACATGTTTGTGGAAGTGTATCATGGCACGAACAAAGGAGATTTGAGGACCTCAAAAAAAGAGTTGTTGATGCTCATCAGGCTGGAAAAGATTAAATCACCATCTCTAAAGAGTTTGGACTCCACCAATCCACAGACAGACAGATTGTGTACAAATGGAGGAAATTCAAGACCATTGTTACCCTCCCCAGGAGTGGTCGACCAACAAAGATCACTCCAAGAGCAATGCGTGTAATAGTTGGTGAGGTCACAAAGGAGCCCAGGGTAACTTGTAAGCAACTGAAGGCCTCTCTCACATTAACACGTGGAACGATGAATTCTGAATTATATCAGAGCATTCTAAAGGAAAATGTCTGGACATCTGTCCATGAAATGAATCTCAAGAGAAGGTGAGTCATGCAGCAAGACAACGACCCTAAGCACACACCTCGTCCTACCAAGAAGAATAATGTTAATGTTTTGCAATAGACAAGTCAAAGTCCTGACCTTAATCCAATTGAAATGTTGTGGAAGGACCTGAAGAGAGCAGTTAATGTGAGGAAACCCACCAACATCCCAGAGTTGAAGCTGTTCTGTACGGAGGAATGGGCTAAAATTCCTCCATCATTTTCCTCAATAAATAAATGACCAAGTATAATATTTTTGTGTCATTTGTTTAACTGGGTTCTCTTTATCTCCTTTTAGGACTTGTGTGAAAATCTGAGGATGTTTTAGGTGATATTTATGCAGAAATCTAGAAAATTCTAAAGGGATCACAAACTTTCAAGCATATGTCTGTGTGCTGTGCTTTGTTAGATGATTTAACACTGTAACTGAGGAGCTTCTGCTCTGTGAGCCTGATGGGACCACAGTGTGACGCTTCTGCCACTGTTGACGTAATACCGTGACTGTATCTGCTGGCAAGAGCTGTCAGCATTCACTATTTTAATGAAACAGTGTGAACTCTCAGCACAAGCTAATTAACACTCTCCACACTCTCATCAGAACAGGCTCCCAAAACCATATTTTTAAAAAGATCTGCTTCCAGCAAAGTTGAGTCCTATTAGTGAGATTTATTATGTTTTAATTATACTTATATTACTGCTTTGGAATCTATGAAGTCAGAATGACGTGCTTTTGCAGGAGCTTTCACTTGCTGAACTGTAGCTTTTTACTGCACTGTACCAGATTAGCCAATTTCACTAACTGTCAGACTGACTGACTTCCACTTTGATGCACTTGGGCCAGCCATACATTAGATGCCTGAATACAGACATGGGGCTGCTGTCCATATACTACCCTGATTAAGAAAAATTACTGAACATTGTAGCAAATAAACAAATCCCAGATATGACATGAGAGAGAAATGAGAGAGGTCTGTAATTTTCATCATAGGTACACTTCAGCTATGAGAGACAAAATGAGAGAAAAAAAATCCAAGAAATCACATTGTAGGATTTTTAAAGAATTTAATTGTAAATCATGGTGTAAAATAAGTATTCGGTCACCCACAAACAAGCAAGATTTCTGGCTCTCCCAGACCTGTAACGTCTTCTTTAAGAAGCTCTTCTGTCCTCCACTCGTTACCTGTAATAACGGCATCTGTTTGACCTCGTTATCTGTATAAAAGACACCTGTCCACAGCCTCAAACAGTCAGACTCCAAACTCAACCATGGCCAAGACCAAAGAGCTGTCGAAGAAGACCAGGAAGAAAATTGTAGACCTGCAGCAGGCTGGGAAGAGTGAATCTACAATAGGCAAGCAGGTTGGTGTGAATAAATCAACTGTGGGAGCAATTGTAAGAAAATGTAAGACATACAAGACCATTGATAATCTCCTTCGATCTGTGGCCCCATGCAAGATCTCATCCCATGGGATCAAAATGATCATGAGAACGGTGAGCAAATATCCCAGAACTACACGGAGGGACTTGATGAATGACCTGCAGAGAGCTGGGACCACAGTAACAAAGCTACCATCAGTAACACACTACGCCGAGAGGGACTCAGATCCTGCAGTGCCAGGCATGTCCCCCTGCTTAAGCTAGTACATGTGCAGGCTCATCTGAAGTTTGCCTGAGGGCATATGGATGATCCAGAAGAGGATTGGGAGAATATCATGTGGTCAGATGAAAGCAAAATGGAACGTTTTGGTAAAAACTCCACTCGTGTTTAGAGGAAGAAGAATGCTGAGCTGCATCCCAAGAACACCATACCTACTCTGAAGCATGGGGGTGGAAACATCATGCTTTGGGGCTGTTTTTCTCCAAAGGGGACAGGACGACTGATCCGTGTTAAGGGAAGAATGAACGGGGCCATGTATCGTGAGATTTTAAGCCAAAACCTCCTTCCATCAGTGAGAGCATTGAAGATGGAACGTGGCTGGGTCTTCCAGCATCACAACGATCCCAAACACACCCCTTGGGCAACGAAAGAGTGGTTCCGTAAAAAGCATTTCAAGGTCCTGGAGTATCCTAGCCAGTCTCCAGACCTCAACCCCATATAAAATTTGTGGAGGGAGTTGAAAGCCCGTGTTGCCCCAAAACATCACTGCTCTAGAGGAGATCTGCATGGAGGAATGGGCCAAAATACCAGCTACAGTGTGTGCAAACCTGGTGAAGACTTACAGGAAACATTTCACCTCTGTCATTGCCAACAAAGGTTATGTTACAAAGTATTGAGTTGAACTTTTGTTTTTGACCAAATACTTATTTTCCACCATAATCTACAATTAAATTCTTTAAAAATTCTACAATGTGATTTTCTGGGGCTTTTTTTCTCTCATTTTGTCTCTCATAGTTGAAGTGTAGCTATGATGAAAATTACAGGCCTCTCTCATCTTTCTAAGTAGGAGAACTTGCACAATCAATGGCTGACTAAATACTTTTTTGCTCAACGGTGTAACATGTTGTTGACAATTGGATCTCGATTTCAAACTTGCATTCGTCACTCTGTTGTATTCTTTTCCACTGCTCTTCATTCCAGTCTTTGTGAGCTTTACCATATCATAGCCTTTTCAATCTGTTCTTTTTCTTCCAAAAAAAGTGGCTTCTTGCTTCTTTTCCAAAATGACCATTCCTGACCAAACTTCTTTGGACTGTAGAATGGTCAACTTGGCATGCCAGATGCTGCTATTGCTCAAGTGTAATTGGGTCTAAAAATCTAAAAGCTTGAAGTGCATGGCTTATTGTTCTAAAACAATGACCTAGGAAAGCCAAACCTGTCTCAGTTACTACTGGTTATAAGTACTCTCTGCTGCTGAAATGTTGATCCAAAAGAAAAGGAATCTTTTTATCAAAATTTAAACTTGCCTGGTCTTACTCCTATTCTATGCATGGACACTATAAATGGGACTGTGGTAGCCTAGTGGTTAAGGTACTGGACTTTGGACCAGAAGGTTCAGGGATCAAATCCTGCCTCTGCCAAGCTACTGCTGTTGGGTCCTTGAGCAAGGCCCTTAACCCACAATTGCTTGGATTGTAAAATTGTATCAGCTGTAAGGCGCTCTGATTAAGAGCGTCTGCTAAATGCTGTCTCACTATAAATCTTGCTAGTATTTTCCTCCTGTTTCTGACATTGACTATGATGTTTGAGTGTCTATTGTGTGCTGCTCCCAGAGTGGTGTATTACATCTCTTTCTCCTGCCTGCCAGCATTACTATAGATGATGTGGTGTATGTGATCGATGGAGGGAAGATTAAGGAGACTCACTTTGATACACAAAACAACATCAGTACGATGACCGCAGAGTGGGTGAGCCTCGCCAACGCCAAGCAGAGAAAGGGCCGAGCTGGCAGGTACGGTCTCTTCCACTCCCTTTCTCTCTATTAAAGTCTACATTTCTTCAGGTTTGTGCCTCCACATCACACAGTCTAATCTTTCACTCCATTCGTGGTACCCGCTGCTCCTCCATTTTCACAGTAATTGCACCCAACCGAGGTTTTCTCACATCAGGCCATAGGCTGGAATCCAGTGCAGTGTAAATGTGTTTTGTTCGGTCTTCACACTGAGTGCTTCACATGCACTCTTGTTTCATTACATGAATTCCGTGGAAAGTAATCCTATCAGGATTTTTTTTGACTCATGCTGAAATTGGTAAATATTAGACTCCAATTTATTCAGTCATTGCTTGAGTTTTTTTTTTTTTTTCTTTTCTTTTCTTTTCTCCTTCCATTTTGCTTTTTTGTGCTTTTTCTACATGCGTCCCTCTTCTTACTGAGCCACAGTAATTTTCTTTATGCTGAGCTCTTTCTGAGTGCAGTGCACAGTTCCAATAGAGCAAGATTTCTCTTCCCTCAGATCTAAAACAGTTTCCAGACTGAATATGACTGTCCGTAACTATATAATGCACCTAGATAGAAAGGGCTAAGATATGCTAAAGGTCAGTGGGAAAGAGTATTATGGAGCAACAAATCAAAGTTTGAAATTTTTGGTTTCAATCACTGAAAATGTGATGTATGGTCATCATACCATTGCTAAAACCACAAATCTAATGATGGCCCAAGACTTTTGCACTGTATACACAGTACTATATCTATGATTAAAAGAACCAATACAGAACACTTTGCTCGTAATTTTACAAATAAATAGTCAAATTGATTTTCATTGCATCATCACATTAGTGAGTTACAGTGGGGCAAAAAAGTATTTAGTCAGCCACTGATTGTGCAAGTCTTCCTACTTAGAAAGATGAGAGAGGTCTGTAATTTTCATCATAGCTACTCTTCAGCTATGAGACAAAATGAGAAAAAAATATCCAGGAAATTTTTTGGTTTTTACCAAAGAGTTCCATTTTGGTTTCATCTGACCACATGATATTCTCCCAATACTCTTCTGGATCATCCATATGCTCTCTGGCAAACTTCAGACGGGCCTGGACATGTACTGGCTTAAGCAGGGGACACACCTGGCACTGCAGGATCTGAGTCCCTCTCGGTGTAGTGTGTTACTGATGGTAGCCTTTGTTACTTTGGTCCCAGCTCTCTGCAGGTCATTCATCAGGTCCCTCCATGTAGTTCTGAATTTTGCTCACCGTTCTCATGATCATTTTGACCCCATGGGATGAGATCTTGCATGGAGCCCAAGATCGAGGGAGATTATCAATGGTCTTGTATGTTTAACAATTGCTCCCAGAGTTGATTTATTCACACCATCCTGTTTGCCTATTGTAGATTCACTCTTCCCAGCTTGGTGCAGGTCTACAATTTTCTTCCTGGTGTTCTTTGACAGCTCTTTGGTCTTGGCCATGGATGAGTTTGGAGTCTGACTGGAGTCCATGATTTACAATTAAAGTGTTTAAAAATCCTACAATGTGATTTCCTGGATTTTTTTTTTTTTCTCGTTTTGTCTCTCATAGTTGGTGTACCTATGATGAAAATTACAGACCTCTCTCGTCTTTCTGAGTAGGAGAACTTGCACAATCAGTGGCTGACTAAATACTTTTTTTGCCCCACTGTAACTGGAGAGTGGTGATGAACTGAAATATTTCTTAGTTGAATCCAAAACTGAATTTTGATTACACTGAGCCTAAAATGTTGAACAAGGAGCCGAAAGTGTTTGTTTTCTTTGTGTGTTTTTGCTGTTGTCTGGCATTTTTTTTGAATGACACATAATAAACAATTCACTATTGATATCTCACCAGTGTGACAGTGAATTGATTCTGTACAGCTGACGTTTTCACTGTTGATCGGAGCAGTAGAGCAGATGATCGAAACATTTTTAATTACTTTCTAACCTTTTAAAGTATTCGATTTTGACTCTTGATTTTAAATGTATTTAACTATTACGCCTTCCACCTCCGTTTCCAGTGGTCCAGGCTCCTAAATGCTCTCGCACGCCCCAATCCACATGTAGCCGGCCTTCCCATTCACCAGTGTGTTTATTCCCCTCCCCTTGCATTTGCTTAATCACATCTTGCCTGTAATGGTTGGGATTGAAGCAGCCTTTGAGTTTGTTTGTATGTCATGTTCAAGGCTTTGGTCCCAAAGCTCCATTTGTTCTCTGTCTGTATTTCTGCTGTCTGGCCCAGCATGATATTAACTTTCTGTCAAGCGTTTCTGTCATTTTTTTCTCTTTCAAAGTTGTTGTGCATCTCTAGTGGGGAAGCACTAATAATGTTTGAAACTAAATAAGAAGAGTCTACATTCTGTTTCATGCATGGGCACAGGGGACAGCAGAGAAAGGAAACATTTAAACTCTTCAATTTCTAATATGCGCCATGTAACGACCAATCTGAGCGTTTGTTTGCTTTAACAACCAGGTTCTTAAAGTATAAAAAACATGAAAGGAATTAAAAATGTCTTTTAATTCAGGACATTGCAACCCTACAGCTGGTCACCTCAACAGTCAATCGACCCTGTAGATCCACGAGGCAGGAGTTTAAGAGCAGTCCATCATTCGTGTGTGTAACCACCTTACTGGTCGTGTGCTCGCTTGCTGGTTAGATCACGTTTGGATTAGACTGTTCTTGGTTGACATGTTTAGAGTTTCTTTTCACGCAAGTTACTCGTGTTTGTGTGCGTGACTTTCCGCTGCTTATCTATAACAAGCTGTGGGGACTGTGGTGGCATAGTGGTTAAGGTACTGGACTCTGGACCAGAAGGTCCAGGGCTCAAATCCCACCTCTGCCAAGCTGCCACTGTTGGGTCCTTGAGCAAGACCCTTAATCCACAATTGCTTGGATTGTAAGACTGTACCAATTGTAAGTCGCTCTGGATAAGGGCGTCTGCTAAATGCTGTAAATGTAAGCTGTAAATGGCGTTTGTGAGTCTATGTCCTGTCCTACTGATGCAGAACTACTTTGTTTGTCCCCTCCCACTACCTGTATATACTCTCTCACCTGTAACTATATAAACTGGTTCACTTTCAGTCACTGAGTCTCTGTTTCAGCTGGCTGATCTTCCATGTTTTTTATAATGCTGTCTGCTTTCGTCAAACAAAAGTATCAGGTCCGCTCTTATGTGTTATGGCTTTACCCTACATGGGGTCATAACAGTGCATTACTGTAGTTTCTATAATTCATGTGAATTTTCATAAATTAAAAATGCGATGGCATTAGGGATGCAGTGTAGAATGAAAGCATTCCACTTGTGGTTTCAGCAGTGTCCGTGATGCATTTACATATTGTTTGCATGCAATTTTTTCTGGTGAAAATATACCCTTTATACAACGGCCAAAAGAAAAGGTCACCACCTGGAAGAAGCAAATAGTTAAAAAAAAAGAGCCTCCCATCAGTAATTACTGGATTGGTGATTCTTTCAGGCTGGCAACAAGTTATTTAACCCTAATGGGCAGTGAGTAGCTCTTAGCTTCTTACTTGTTAAGAATCTTGGAGAAGACTTTTGTGCAGTGGTCCAAATCCTCCATCATCAATACAAGATCTCGGGGGGAAAAATGAATGCAAAAGCTCTGGACAGTGTGACATTGCAGAAGCAGTTCTGTCCAGAGTTGCATTCATAGTTTTCCTCGAGATCTTGTATTGATGATGGAGGATTTGAGACCACTGCGCAAAGTCTTCTCCAGCACATCCCAAAGATTCTCAATGGGCTTCAGGTGGGGAATCTTGGGTGGACCAATATCATTGTGTGAAAATGGTCTCAGTGCTCCTGGAACCACTCTTTCACAATTTGGACCCTTCTGAGGGGCCGGGGGGGGGGGGGTGACACACAAAACATCCTTTTCAACGCTCCAAAGGGTGTCTTTTGACATGTTTAACAAATGAGAAGCTACGCGCTGCATCAGTTAGCGGTACCGTATCTTTCGGGCTATAAAGCCGCACCGGGTTATAAGACGCATTAAATGAAAACAAAAACTCTTAAGTTCCGTCGGAAGCTCAGTTTGGTATTCTTACATGGCGCAGGGGGCGTCTTATTGCTTCCTCCACTTCCGGTACCATTGATTCGTTAATGTGAATTCTCTCACAGCTGCTTATATGTCCATGGTGTACTGCGGGGACTGATAGCGTTGAGTTTGAAATCCGCTTCGGAAATGAAATGAATGAATGCCCGTACCCTTAATGCTGAAAGCACAATACCGTATTACTCCGCGATGCTGCGCACTACGGTTGCCGTAAGCGTCGTAACTTACCAAAGGCCGTGGCCAAAGGACATGGTGACAAATTTCTGAAGCGCCGTGCTCCCTCTACAAGCGGTTCTTCACAAGAAGGCTCTTCAGAATTAATAACATCTTTTAGACGATCGCATGATTAGGCTTTCTGACATTTTTGAGAAAGTAAAGGATGCTCAGTGCATCAGTTAAGGTCGAAAAATACGGTATAATTGTTTCCCAGCTGAAACATAATCACACAACAGTATAGATATGCGATGGGAGGCTCTTCTTTAACTATTTAACTACTTGCTGTAGTTAAATCCAGACACACTTTTTTTTGCCGTATTTTGTATTTACATTATAGTAACATAAAGACTACAGTAATGTCCATTCAAGGTCCATTTCAGTCAACGTCCTGTTTCACAGAAGGTAATGTGGTCGTTAAATGGCGCATATCTGTATTGAAGTTTGCTGAGCTACATATAACGAGTCCCAGAAAGCTGAATCAAACCTTGTATCCATATGAAACTGCTTCATCTTTCTGGGATGTACGTACCTGGGTTATTGAGCATGCATCAAGACATTGATATTAACGATGTAGTGCTACCCAGATTTTTTAAACAGTTTTAATTGTTTAAAATAAATGTAAAAAACAGTTGTATATAAAAATATAATGGGCAATTTAAGTAAGGCCCCATCTCAGGTATTCGGTTTGCACTTTGGTTTGCTTTCTGTGGGCTATTCACAATAATTTTGAAGGCAAGATTTTTTATTTTTGTGTTCTTGAGTTTCCCCTCGAGCAGCCAGGCTGCTGAACAACCCCAGGACAAGAAAACTCTGCACCATCCACCTGAATATTTCCTGCTCGTCGCTATTACTGAAACTTTGTGTTCTGACCAGATCGAGCATCATCCTACCTTACTCAAAAAGCTTTGTTAACATTCACTAAGATGTTATTTTTTTCAAGGTGATAAAACACTTCATATTTATGTCAGTATGAATAAAAACGAATGCCAAATGCTGTTCAAACAAATGGATTTATTTGTGCTGCCTGCGTCTGGGTAAGTGAGGCTGATGCGTTAATGACGCGAGGTTTTTTTGTCTCGCATCTCGATTCATTGTGTTGTTTTTAAGGGACATCGGTTACAGATGTTCTTCTTTATGAATCACTGTCCAACCTTCAACTAGCTTGTCGTGATTTGTAAGCATTTTATTGAAATTCATGCGTATTGTGTACTCATCCTTTCATTTTGATTACGATAAGCGACTAACGTCACGTCTTTCCTGGAAAATGAGGTTTTATACAGGGAGCACGAGGTCTCACACCAGATGGCTTTCTGCCAGCTAATGTACTAAATATTTAATTTCCCAGCCATACAAAATTAATTACTAGCAGACCAAAATGAGAATTATTCATGTGTGTGTGTGTGTGTGTGTGTGTGTGTGTGTGTTAGTGGCAGGATGTTGCTGGGTTTTTATGAAGTGTTCACATAATCATAGTGGTGTGTCCATAATTGTCCCAGATGGTCTCCTTGTAATTGTTAGGGTTAGACGTAGGCATTATGTTGCTACAGTGATCCACACGTCATGGTAGTAATGCATATACAGCAAATGCATAGGGTTAGAGACGTAAGAGACTACATGTTTGGCTTGTATTGGGTATGAGTGTGTGTGTCTGCCTGTCTGTTGTTGGGGTGTTAAGAGGTTTCAGGTTTTTAAATTAAATTGACTACGGTGAGTCATGCAGTGTGCGTGTGCAGTTGTATGGTAGTGACTGTCTTCTGCTTTCATTTACTGAACTATTCTGGCCTTCTGCTTTTTAAGCAATGAATGCATTCAGTCCCACTCTCTCATAAATGTTCATATTCAAACACAAATGATGAGAGGGAAAAAGCCTTGCATATGCACCAGGCTTGTGTGATGCTGGCTTTTCCGTGATCGTGATTTGAAATGAACCAAGCAAAATAGTGTAGCTAACTGGCAAAAACTGCTTCAGTTTGCTAGGGAGCATAAAGATTGGACTCTGGAGCAATGGAAGAAGGTCATGTGGTCTGAGCCCATATTTACCCTGTTCCAGAGTGATGGGTGCATCAGGGTAAGAAGAGAGACGGCTGAACTGATGCACCCGTCATGCCTAGTGCCTGCCATACAAGCCTGTGCTAAGATCTGGGGTTGCTGCAGTTGGGCAGGTCTAGGTTCAGCAATGTGCCCAAAGAATGAGGTCAGCTGACTACCTGAATATATGACCAGGTTATTCCATCAATGGAGGAGGTGATAATGTTGTGGCTGATCAGTGGATGTGTGTGTGTGTATACACTCACACAAACATACACTTACAGTAGGGCCCTTTAGGAACATCATCTAACCTAAGGCATGACGTTGGAATGTGGGAGGAAACCAGAGTACCCAAAGGAAAGTCACATAGATACGGGAGAACATGCAAACTCCTACTCAATAATCAGTTGAATCTGAATGGTTGGAGCTATGAGTGGCATGAAACCAGGAGTGTGTGTGTGTGTGTGTGTGTCCATTCATCTTGTTTGTTTTGTAATTCAGTTAAAAACTCATGGATTAGAAGCTTTTTGCTTCAGCATTATGAAATTTTACAGGCGAGCAGGGGTAATGTGACTTAATGTATGCTCTTATTCTGTGTGTGTGTGTGTGTGTGTGTGTGTGTGTGTGTGTGTGTGTGTGTGTGGGAGAGAAAGAGACATAAACTGTATTCTGTCCAGATATAGTTCAAACAACAGTAAAAGGCTCCATTAGGACTAAGTGGGAGTTGCATTAGCATGCAGTTCAGTGTTGTTGCTAATGGGCCATATGTCCTGCTTCATCTCCATTTCAGGTGTGTGTTTGAAACCAGGTACAGCAAATGTTTGTGAACCTTGTTGAATTTCCATTTTTCTGCATACATATGACCTAACACATCATATATTCACACGAGTCGTAAATCTAGACAGATAATCCCATTAAAGAAAAGACAAACTTTTATATTTTGTCATTTATTTATTGAGGAAAATTATGCAATGATACATATGTGGATGGCAAAAGTATGTGAACCTCTAGCATTACCAGTTAATTTGAAGAAGTTGGATGTTTTCAGTCAGTTGGCCGACAGTCAGGTCTGAGTGATCATACTGTTGAATTCGAAGAACAGGGAAACACTTTTGTCATGGCATGAACAAGTGAGTTCTGAGGACCTCATGAAGAATTCTTCGCTGTTTTACTGCATCTGGTTCAGGACAGATTACTCCCACTGATGGAACAATGAATTCCGAATTATACCAGCACATTCTAAAGGAAAATGTCAGGACATCTGTCCATGAATTAAATCTCAAGAGAAGGTGGGTCATGCAGCAAGACAACGACCCTAAGCACACAAGTCGTTCTTTTAAGAATGGTTAAAGAAGAATAAAGTTAATGTTTTGGAATGGCCAAGTCAAAGTCCTGACCTTAATCCGATCAAAATGTTGTGGAAGGACCTGAAGGGAGCAGTTAATGTGAGGAAACCCACCAACATCCCAGAGTTGAAGCTGTTCTGTACAGAGGGCTGGTATTGCCAAATCCGATGTTCAGGACTAATAAACAGTTACCAGAAACATTTATTTGAAGTTACTGTTGCACAATGGTGTCACACCAGATCACAACTGTGTGTATGTATGATTTTTTTGTGTGTGCAGGGTGTCTCCAGGGAAGTGCTACCACTTGTATAATGGTCTGAGAGCAAGCTTGCTAGATAGCTACCAGCTCCCTGAAATCCAGCGCACACCTTTGGAGGAGCTGTGCCTGCAGATTAAGGTACTCCAACCCACTTTCAGCATGTTAGTTAAATTTGAATTTTAAAGTATGCCACTTTCAGCATGTTACATCCACATATTAAGCTTTAGTATTGAAGGAGAAAGTACAGAGGAAAGGTAAATACAAGGAAAAGGTTTTCCTTCTACCCAAATGCATGTGGAGCTAAAGGTAAGGCAGTAATTACAGCACGATTCTTTCTTAAGATGGTTTCTTCCTGCAGTGCGTCCTCGTGCTATGTGATGTCAAAGAATATGGGATATCGGTCCAGTTCTGACACTAGATACATACAGGGATTGCAAGATGACAAAGAAACTCACTATACTCTAAAGAAACATATGGATGGATGGATTTGAGGATAGATGGATGGATGAATGGATTTCGTAATGGATGGATGGATGGATGGATGGGTTTGAGGATCCCTGGATGGATGGGTGGGTTTGAGGATGGATGTATTGTGGTCCTATGGTTTTGAGGATGGAGTTGAGGATGGCTGGGTGGATTAGAGGATGGAAGGATGGATGGATTTGAGGATGGATGAATGGATTTGAGGATGGCTGGATGGAGGGATGTAGGGATTATGGATGGATTTGAGGATGTAATGTACAGATTCAAAATGGTACATCAAATTCAGCCTATGCAGGAATGTGGAAGAAAGCAATATGTTTTTAGTAACTGTCTGTCAGGTAGGGATTGGTGCTGCCAAGGCTGTGATGTGACTCATTAGTGTCTGATTGGTGTGGGTAGGGATGATCTGACATGCTGTTTCTCGGTGCAGCACAGAGTTATGTTACTGAATGTGCTTCTGTGCTTCACCACAGTGGCATGCTGTGGGAGACGACTTCAAATGTTCTGCTCTAGATTAAGATGATGTAATGGGAAGAAATACATTATGTTGGCAAAACATGGCAGCTACATTTATTAAAAGGCTGGACATCTTTGATGAACCTTTAATGACTGTGGTGGTGCAGTGGTTAAGCTGTTGGACTACTGACCTGAGACCTTGAGCAGGACCATTAACCCACAAATGCTTGGCTTGTAGCCTGTAATATTGTATCAGTTGTAAGTTGTTCTGATTAAGAGCATCTACCAAATGAGTAATGTAACTGAAGCCAATGCTTCCCCTGTTGGACACTTGTGCAAGGCTCTTAACCCTGAGTTGCTTGGATTGGAAAATACTGTGCAAAAGTCTTAGGCCACCCTTAGATTAGATATACAATTTGTTTAAGAAATTTGGAATTAGAATTATTTAGAGATAGATAATATTTAGAATTATTTATTTATTTCATATAGAATTGTTTCTCAATCTACAGCCAGAAAATACAGCATATGTGTAGGCAGTATTTTAAAACTCAGGACGAAAACAGCTTCTATAGGCTATGGTGGTAATTATTTAGTGTGATTTCCCTTTATACTTGAGTAGTAGCAGCATCTGGCAGCTTCACTGGGTTACCAATTAGGCTCTTCTACAGTCCGATCGAAGATTGATCAGGAATGTTCTTTTTGGAAGAGTAGCAGCCAAGACCCCACTTTTTTGTAAGGAGATCGAGGTGAAAAGGCTAAGATACGGTAAAGCTCACAAAGACTGGAATGAAGATCAGTAGAATAGAGTATTATGGAGTGACGAATGCAAGTTTGGTCCATTAGTCGGCAGTGTTATACATGGTTATTATTCCATTGCTAAAACAAATCCAAATGCTCCTTAGGGATTGTAACAACCAAGTTAAAACAAACTATGCATGTGGTCTAATGGTGTCTGTGTGCTCCAGATCAGTAATTGTCTGCACTGAGTGTACTTTCAACCTTCTGTTCAGTCATGTTTGTTGTTAGAAATGCCTTCTCAGGGTGTGTATACTGTGTGTGTTGGTTTTGCTTCTGAGCCCCGTGTGCGTTTGTGTTTCTCTCTGACTTTTGCAGATCCTAAAATTAGGCCGTATCGCATCATTCCTGAGGAGGACTCTGGACCCGCCGTCAGACAGAACCATTGAGCTGGCTGTAACTCATCTAATGGATCTGGTGTGTGATTGAGATAGAAAGAAGGAATTGGATGAGAGAGGTTCAGAGGGCTGTGATGGGTCTGAGATTGGTGATAACTGCTGTCTGGCACGACTCTGAAAGATTGATAGCTGTGAGATTTAATTACAGCTGTAGGAAACAGAATGGAATCTCTAGCGCTTACCAGTGTTTTCTTTGTGGTTTTGTAGAACGCACTGGACCGCAATGAGGAGCTGACTCCTTTGGGTTTCCATCTTGCCCGTTTGCCTGTTGAACCTCATATTGGGAAGATGATTCTGTTTGGAGCCCTTCTCGCTTGTTTGGAGCCGGTGCTAACCATAGCAGCTAGTCTCAGCTTTAAAGACCCATTCTCCATACCAATGGTAAACACACACACCATAGCAGCCAGCATTAGCTTTGTTACATGTATTTGGAAAGACCCTTTCACTTTTCTTAACATTTTGTTATATCGTCGACTTGTGCTAAAATAAACCCAAATTTAAGTTGTCCCCCATTATTCTACATTTTAGAAATTGTATGTATTAAGTCATTTGCTATGATTTAGCTCTGGGGGAACATCTCTGAGATGTTTC
Organism: Ancistrus triradiatus; assembly: GCA_025084515.1. Lineage (NCBI taxonomy): Eukaryota > Metazoa > Chordata > Actinopteri > Siluriformes > Loricariidae > Ancistrus > Ancistrus triradiatus. Next base: position 12,976 of record JAJAGP010004287.1, on the reverse strand, counting down.
TACACCTTGATGGGAGTCCACCTGTGGTAAATTCAGTTGATTGGACATGATTTGGAAAGACACACAGCTGTCTATACAAGGTCTCACCGCTAACAATTATTATCAGAGCAAAAACCAAACCATGAGGAGGAAAGTGCTGGCTGGAGAGCTCAGAGACAGGATTGTGTGGAGGCACAGATCTGGAGAAGGCTACAAGAAATTCTGCTGCACTGAAAATTCCCAAGAGCACAGTGGCCTCCTTAATTCTAAATGGAAGAAGTTTGAAACAACCAGGACCCTTTCATAGAGCTGGTCGCCCCACCAAACTAAGTAATCGGGGGAGAAGGACCTTGGTAAGAGAAGTGACCAAGAACCTAATGGTCATTCTGGCTGAGCACCAAGATCTTGTGTGCAGATGGGAGAAGACAGGGTGCCAGTCCATCACAGGGAGCACGCACTCCCAGTTAGCCTAAAACACATCTTTGGAAGGTGGTCTGTGGGAGGAAATCGGAGTATCCACCTAGACACAAGGACATGCAAACTACTCTGGAGCTTTGAGGCGTCCACGCTAACCTCTGCACCACCGTGGCACCCTGGAACATGCCAAATACTTAGAAATTCAAATTTATCAGAAGGTTATTTTCAAATATTTAACTTTTCACTCACTGTTGTGCTGGTTACATTATTTATAATGAACCGCATTGTATTACAAATCAAGAAAATGCAAAATATAGGCATTTTCACTAGTGATCTCATACATTTTTGCCCTCACTATATATATATATAAAATCTGTCATTAAATCAAATGGTAAGTATCAAGTAAGTACCTAATATTATCAAGTAATATTTTGATGTATTGTAATATATTGGTATATGTGTTATTGTGTTATGCAGGGCTTTGCGTTACAGTGTAAGAAACCTTAAACCTTATCATGTTTGCAGGGAAAGGAGAAGATAGCTGACTACAAAAGAAAATTGCTGTCTAAAAATTCCAAGAGTGACCACTTGACTGTCGTCAATGCCTTCCGGGTAAAATCTCACCTTCTTTGAAACTCCCCCAAATTTAGTCTCTGGTGTTTATACACCATATCTCTTACTCTGCTTCTAACCTACTGTACACTCGGTGGCCTCAGTGGTAGATGTACTGATTGTACCCTGCTTGATACTTGAGAATTTGCCACATAGTTATCATGTCCTTCAATGGAATTTCAATTATCTATTCGAACATACATCCCAGGAGGAATCCCCAACTTTCTGACACATATAGGACTATGACGCATGATATAAAAACCGTAACAGTCGATACACTATAGTGTGCCCACGAGTCATTCAAGTGCTGAGCTGTCAGTAAAACTACATTCCTTCCTTTATTTATGTAACCGGGATCTATCAAAATCTAATCTTCACAACACGTTTGTGGAAGCGTATCATAGCATGACTAAGGAGATTTCGGAGGTCCTCAGAAAAATAATTCTTGATGCTCAGAGCACTGGAAAAAGGTTACAAAACCATATCTAAAGAGTTTTGATTCCACCTATAGATAGACGGATTAGGAAAGGAAAAAATTCAAGACTATTGTTACCCTCCCCGGGAGTGACTGTCCAGCAGAGATCACTCCAAGAGCAAGGTGTTTTAATAGTCTGAGAGACCACAAAGGAACCCATATATAAGGAACACCAATATTACATATTAGTGAGTGGCAAAAGTATGCGAACCTTTGCTTTCAGTATCTGGTGTGACTCCCCTGTGCAGCAATAACTGCAGCTAAATGTTTCCTGTAGCTGTTGATCAGTCCTGCACACCGGCTTGGAGGAATTTTAGCCCATTCCTCCGTACAGAACAGCTTCAGCTCTGGGATGTTGGTGGGTTTCCTCACATTAGCTGCTCACTTCAGGTCCTTCCACAACATTTCAATTGGATTAAGGTCAGGACTTTGACTTGGCCATTCCAAAACATTAACTTTATTCCATATAAACATATACTTTAACCATTCTTTGGTAGAACGACTTGTGTGCTTAGGGTCGTTGTCTTGCTGCATGACCCACCTTCTCTTGAGATTCAGTTCATGGACAGATGTCCTGACATTTTCCTTTAGAATTCTCTGATATAATTCAGAATTCATTGTTCCATCAGTGATGGCAAGCCGTCCTGGCCCAGATGCAGCAAAACAAGCCCAAACCATGATACTACCACCACCATTTGTTTCACAGATGGGATAAGGTTCTTATGCTGAAATGCAGTGTTTTTTCTTTCTCCAAACATAACGCTTTTTCTTTAAAAAAAAAAAAAAGTTCTATTTTTGGTCTCTCATCCGTCCCACAAAAACATTCTTCCAGTAGCCTTTCTGGCTTGTCCACGTGATCTTTAGCAAACTGCAGATGAGCAGCAATGTTTCTTTTTGGAGAGCAGTGGCTTTCTTTCTTGCAAACCCCTGCCATGCACACCATTGTTGTTCAGTGTTCTTCTGATGGTGTACTCATGAACATTAACATTAGCCAATGTGAGAGAGGCCTTCAGTTGCTTAGAAGTTACCCTGGGGTCCTTTGTGACCTCAACAATTATTACACGCCTTGCCCTTGGAGTGATCTTTGTTGGTCGACCACTCCTGGGGAGGGTAACAATGGTCTTGAATTTCCTCCATTTGTACACAATCTGTCTGACTGTGGATTGGTGGAGTCCAAACACTGTAGAGATGGTTTTGTAACCTTTTCCAGCCTGATGAGCATCAACAACTCTTTTTCTGAGGTCCTCAGAAATCTCCCTTGCTCGTGCCATGATACACTTCTACTTACATGTTGTGAAGAGCAGACTTTGATAGATCCCTGTTCTTTAAATAAAACAGGGTGCCCACTCACATCTGACTCCAAGTTCATCTTCAAATTAACTGCTAATCCTAGAGGTTCACATACTTTTGCCACTCACTAATGTAATATTGGGTCATTTTCCTCAATAAATATATGACCAAGTTAATATTTTTGTCTCATTTGTTTAACTGGGTTCTTTTTACCTACTTTTAGGACTTAATATAGGGAATTCTAAAGGGTTCACAGACTTTCAAGCACCACTGTGTCTCTGGAGAAAAGAAAACGCTGAAACGTGATGGTAGTATGATGATTGGTGACAGATTTTGCTGCTTGTGGGTCAGGACGGCTTGCCATCAGTGATGGAACAGTGAATTCTAAATAATACTAGTAAATTCTAAAGGAAAGCGTCAGGAAATCTGTCCAAGAACTGAATCTCAAGAGAATGTGGATCAGGCTGCAAGACAACGACCCTAAGCACAAGTCATTCTTCCATAAAATGCTAAAAGAGAATATAGTCAATGTTTTGGAATGGCCATTTTCAAACCTTGAGTTAATCTGACAGAAATGTTTTGGGAAGACTTGAAGTGAGCAGTTTGTGAGGAAACCCACCATCATACCATTGCTGAAGTTGTTCTATACAGAGTAGTGGGCTAAAGTTACTACAGGGCTGTTCAGGAGTTACCAGAAATGTTTAGTTGCAGTTATTTCTGCAAACAAGGGGTCACACCAGATACTGAAATAACAGGTTCACATACTTTTGCCACTTTCATATATTTAATATTGGACAATTTTCCTCCATAAATGGAGTACAAACATTTTTTCACCTCATTTGTTTGATAGGATTCTCTTTATCCGATTCTTGGACTTTCATCAAAATATGGTGTTTAGGTCATTTATTCAGAAATATAGAAACTTCTAATGGGAAACCTTTGGTCTTGGAATTCATGTGGATGTTACTGTGATACCTAAACACCTATGTAAACATCGTTTCAGATGAAGTAAACCCTCTCATGACAATGGTATTCCCTAATATCAGTGTCCTCTTTCAGCAGGATAATGCACCCTACCACATTGCAAATATTGTTCAGAAACGATTTGAAGAACATGACAAAGAGTTCAAGGTGTCCAAATTCCCCAATTATTAATCTAATCAAGCATGTGTGGGATGGGCTGGATAAACAAGCTCAATTTATTGAGGCCCCACCTCACTACTTGCAGGACCTTAAAAGATCTGCTGCTAATGTCTTGGTGCCAGACATCCCAGGACACATTCAGAGACACTCCAGCAAGGTCAATGAGAAAAAACATATAGCCAACACGGCTGAGCACCAAATCACTCTTCAGCCTTGGCCATCTTATTCCCCTGAGCTAAACTCCTGCTCTGTGTTCTCATATTTTATAAGATGTTATGTTAGAACACTGTGGTGCTTTATTTGTACAAAGTATACAATGAAGGAGTAACACTAATTGTGGCAACCCATGGTTTTGCTCAGGCCTAGCTGGAGGCAGTTGACTAACGGTATATGCTTTGTCTGCCAGGGCTGGGAGGAGGCTAAGGTGCAGGGCTACAGGTTTGAACGGGAATACTGCTGGGAGAACTTCCTGTCAGCCAACACACTGCAGGTCAGTCTTTGTGTCAACTTCCGAACCACGTTCAATCAAGCCTGTTGAGATCTAGTATGGGCTACTTTCATATGTGGAAATGAACTCCTGTACATATCTGAAATGTGGCATTCAAGCCTTGTAGTAACCTTGTTTCTTGTTTGGACAGCCGTCGATGCTGAATACAATGTTAAATAAACCAAGTAATCAAACAAAAATATGCTTTTTCTTTGCTTGTCTTTGAGGGGATGTGTCAGTCACTTCTGGTTAGTTCAAGAGCATGACTCTTCAGACTAGGCGCCATTTAAAAATAAATTGGGAGCAACCTAGCATAAAGATTGAATTTGGACCACTTCGCTGCAGTGTGAACATGCAGTCATTCACCTGGCCCAAAGGCACAGTGGGTCATCATGGTGGAAGTCTAGCATCCTACAACTCACCTCCACCAGTTACTTTATTGTTGATGGTGTTTTGTTTATTACTGAATAATTCTTATTTTTAGATCATTTTCCTATGGGAATCGGTTTTATTAATACTTTGCTTGATGTTTAAGTCAGGTTGTACAGTTCTAGTTTCAAAGTCTAATACTAAACTAGACTTACTAACACAATGACCATCTCTCTCGCGCTCTCTCTCTCTCTCAGATGTTGCAAAATATGAAAGGGCAGTTTGCAGAGCATCTGTTGGCAGCTGGCTTTGTGAGCAGTAAGGACCCTAAAGATCCCAGTGCCAACATCAACTCTGGTACCAGAACTTTCCACCAATATATACCAAAAAATATCTGGAAAAACTTTTAGTATTTGTAAAAATCTGCAAGGGTTAACCGTCGTGTTGCATCAGATGGTGTTAGGGGGAAAAAAACACTCTTCTTGCTTGTACATGGGATTATTTCTTTCCCCTTCTCTGCATAGTATTTATTTCTTTCTTTATTTCTTGGTATCGGAAATGAAGATAATGCATTTCAATGGTTGCCGGGCTTCTGGTTACTCCAGTGATTACCTTTCATCTAATTTAACTACTGCTGCAGCGCTTCTGTCACATTACCTGCTAAAAGCTCCTGTGCTCACTTCACATCACACACAAACACACACTTGTTGTTTCTCTGCCAGCTTCTCATCTATCCATGTGGCTGTAATGGGACATTTTCACTAATGACACATTAGGGAACCCTCTTAAGCTTCATCTATCTAAAACACACGCAAGCATGTCTCCATGTCACTCTGTAGCATTTCAGCAAACATTACTTTGAAAATAAACATTCCATGCAGTTTGAATACTTTCATATTTTTAAGTATGTTTCCCTGCTTTCTCTTCTATTTGGTCAAAGTTTTGACTAAGCAGACGTGTTTCTGGGTGATATAATGCCTGACTCATTCTGAAGGCTTTTATAAAACATCTGTCCTTGTAAGATGCCGTTTCCTTAAAGGAATGTATATGAAATGATGTATGTTTTGTTTATTTTCAAATGAACAAACTATGCAGAAAACAATTTCAGTTTTCAACGATTTCAAACTATCTTGTTCATAAGAGATGTCAACAGAATGGACAGACTGGTCATGCTGTCTGCTGTAACTTAGAAAACCACTCTGCACTATTATAGTGACCACACAGAGTGCACAACACATCAAACCTTGAGGCAGATGCGCTACAAGAACAGAAGACCAAGTTCCAATTCTGTCAGCCAAGTTGCAGTCGGCACAGGCTCACCAAAACTGGACTGGGAAAGACAAGGAAAATGTCCAAAGCAAAGGTCATCTCAAACTGGTCCTTAAGTGGTCTTCCCAGTCGTTGGGGTGTAGTAGAATGGGAAGTTTGCAGCGTGAAAGTGCAGCTGGAAATACTGCAGGAATTGCGTGATGCAGTCAAGTCGACAAGGAGCAGAATATCAAAGCACTGTGGAATTCATGCCATGATGAATTGAGGCTGTTCTGAGAGCAAAGGGAGGGCCTGCCCAGTAATAGTACAGCGTTCCACATAAGATGCTCAGAAACTGAGGAAAATATACAATTTAAAGGGAGCGGAAAATCATTTCCATTTCCATAGCCTCACGTTTCTCACTCTGTTCACTGCCCATAGTGAGTCAATCCTCTGCTTACTCCAAATACATTGCTATATATATATATACAGTGGTGCTTAAGTTTGTGAACGCTTCTCTATATTTTCTCCTAAATATGAGATAAAACATCAGATTTTTCACATAAGTCCTAAAAGTAGATAGGAGAACCCAGTTATACACATGATCCAATCCCACAGTCAGACCAGATTGTGTACGAATGGAAAAAATTCACTGGAATTCAATGGAAGATCACTCCAAGAGCAGGCAATGTAAAGTTGGCGAGGTCACAAAGGACCCCGGGTAACTTCTGAGCAACTGAAGGCCTCTCTCACATTGGTTAATGTTCATGAGTCCCACCATCAGAAGAACACTGAACACAATGGTGTGCATGGCAGGAATGCAAGGAGAAAGCCACTGCTCTCCAAAAAGAACATTGCTGCTCGTCTGCAGTTTGCCCTAAAGCCAGAAGGCTATTGGAAGAATGTTTTGTGGACGGATGAGACCAAAATAGAACTTTTTTTGGTTAAAAGAAAAAGTGTTATGTTTTGGAGAAAGGAAAACGCTGCATTCCAAGGATAGGAACCTTATCCCATCTGTGAAACATGGTGGTGGTAGTATCATGGTTTGGGCCTGTTTTTTTGCTGCATCTGGGCCAGGACGGCTTGCCATCATTGATGGAACAATGAATTCTGAATGATATCAGAGAATTCTAAAGGAAAATGTCAGGAACATCTGTCCATGAACTGATTCTCAAGAGAAGGTGGGTCCTGCAGCAGGACAACGACCCTAAGCACACAAGCCGTTCTACCAAAGAATGGTTACAGAAGGATAAGTTAATGTTTTGGAATGGCCAAGTCAAAGTCCTGACCTTAATCCAATGGAAATGTTGTGGAAGGACCTGAAGCGAGCAGCTAATGTGAGGAAACCCACCAACATCCCAGAGCTGAAGCTGTTCTGTAGGAATGGGCTAAAATTCCTCCAAGCCGGTGTGCAGGACTGATCAACAGTTACAGGAAACGTTTAGTTGCAGTTATTGCTGCACAGGGGGGTCACACCAGATACTGAAAGCAAAGGTTCACATACTTTTGCCACTCACTAATATGTAATATTGAGTCATTTTCTTTAATAAATAAATGACCAAGTATAATATTTTTGTCTTATTTGTTTAACTGGGTTCTCTTTATCTACTTTTAGGACTTCATATTTATGCAAAAATATAGAAAATTCTAAAGTGTTCACAAACATTCAAGCGTGTGTGTGTCTGTGTGTGTCTGTGTGTGTGTGTGTGTGTAAAGCAAAAATTAAGCAAATCTTTTGTTTTTTCAAATAAGTTGTTTTTGTGAAAAAAAAAACAACAGGCCATTAAACATCAGCAAAACAGTCCTCACAAGTCAAAACTGCCAAGTCATTGTGAGGCCATACACACACAGTCTCACACTGACTGTTTACTCTATTGGAGACACCCATGCAGTTGTGCTTTGGACCTCCTTTGGCCTTCAGAAATGCAGCAATTCATCATGGTCTATATTCCAGTAGGTGTTCAAATTGTTCTGCAGGAACACTGATCCATGCAGACATGATAGCTTCTCACAACTGGGACAAATTAGATGAAAGTGCTCTCAACAGCTCGTGCTGCCTAGTCCCAGAGATGCTGTATAGGATTAAGACTGTGAAATGGAGTGTGAAGGCCAAGGGAGCAAGGAAAACTCACTGTTATGTTATTGGAACTAATCCGTGACTGTAGTGCACCAAGCAATGTAGTATTTCAGGTGTTATTTTGTGCCATTCTGCCTGTAAGAACATCTTAAGGGTTTGTATGGTCATAATCACACTTTTTTGTTTCAAAATTCTCCATGCATTCTCTACTGGGGACAGATCATGACTGTAGTCAAGAACCCATACACTTCTTTCACAGCCATGCCTTTTTTGGAATGTGTGCAGCATGTGGTTTTGCATTGTCTTGAAAAATGCATGGACGACCCTGGAAGATGTCACCTTGAAGGAAGCATATTTTGATTTAGAATCTGTGTATATTTCCATATAAATGACCTTTGCCAGGGGCACTGACACAACCCCACACCATGGCAGACCTGGCTTTTGGACTTGTTGCTGATAACAGTCTGGATGGTCCTTTTAGTCTTTGGTCCGGAGCACACGGTGTCCATTTTTTCCAAAAAATATATGAAATACTGATTCATCTGACCATAGTATATATTTCCACTATGTGATGGTCCATCCTAGATGCCTCTTAGCCCAGAGAAGTTAACACCGTTTCTGGACATTATTAACATAAGGCTTCTTTTTAGCACATTAAAGTTTTAAGTGACATTTGTGAATGTAACCCCAGTCCTTGCTCATGTGATTATATTGGCTATTAATGAATGACAGTTCTTGATGCAGTGCCGTCTGAGGGATCGGAGATTACAGATCTTCAGCCTAAGCTTGTGCCCTTGCCCTTTATGCACTGGAATTCCTCCAGATTCCTAAATATGAAAACCCTTTCCAATCTTTTTGATGAACATTGTTTTTAAACATTTCATTAATTTTCTCACCAATTTGTTGACAAACTGCAGATCCTCTTGCATTTTATTTGAATTTATTTATTTATTTATTTATTTACCTTATTAATGGTAAAAAATAGTAACTAAATTGCCCGCTTGCCAACTTTTTTTGGAATGTGTTGCAGGCTTGAAATGCAAGAATGGATTGGTATTATGCATAGTTGTAATGAGACAATCAATATTATTCATCACACTAGGTCAAAAAAGTATTTAGTCAGCCACTGATTGTGCAAGTTCTTTTACTTAGAAAAATGAGAGAGGTCTGTAATTTTCATCATAGGTACACTTCAACTATGAGAGACACAATGAGAAAAAAATCCAGGAAATCACATTGTAGGATTTTTAAAGAATTTAATTGTAGATTATGGTGGAAAATAAGTTTTTGGTCAATAACAAAAGTTCAACTCAGTACTTTGTAACATAACCTTTGTTGGCAATGACAGAGGTGAAATGTTTCCTGTAAGTCTTCACCAGGTTGGCACACACTGTAGCTGGTATTTTGGCCCATTCTTCCATGCAGATCTCCTCTAGAGCAGTGATCTTTTGGGGCTGTCGCTGGGCAACACCGACTTTCAACTCCCTCCACAAATTTTTTATGGGTTGAGTTTTGGAAGCTGGCTAGGCCACTCAGGAACCCTTGAAATGCTTTTTTCATTACGGAGCCACTCCTTCTTTTGCCCGAGCGGTGTGGGGTGGTTTGGGATCATTTGTCTTCTGGAAGACCCCAGCCACGTTCCATCTTTAATATGCTCTCACTGATGATGGGGGTTTTGGCTTAAAAATCATCTCACGATACCTGGTCCCTGTTCATTCTTCCCTTAACATGGATCAGTCGTCCTGTCCCTTTGCAAGAAAAACACAGCCCCAAAGCATGATGTTTCCACCACCATGCTCACAGTTGGTCCTGGTGTTCTTGGATACAACTCAGCATTCTTCTTCCTCCAAAACACGATGTGTTGAGTTTTTTTAACTAAACCAAAAAGTTTCTATTTTGGGGGTTCATCTGACCACATGATATTCTCCCAACCCGCTTCTGCTCATCCATATGTTCTCCTGGCAACCCTCAGATGAGCCTGCACAATGTCCTGACTTAGCAGGGGACACGCCGGGCACTGCCGGAATCTTGAGTCCCTCTTCGGTGTAAGTGGTGTTACTGATGGTAGCCTTTGTTACTTTGGGTCCCAAGCCTCTCTGCAGGTCATGATCATCAGGTCCCTCGTATAAGGTTCGGGAGTTTTGGTCCCATTCTCATGATCATTTTTGACCCCATGGGATGAGATCTTTGGCATGGAGCTCCAGATTGGAGGGAGATTCTCGATTGTCTTGGTTATGTCTTCTTCCATTAAATTACAATTGCTCCCAGTTGATTTAATTCAAACCAATCTCTTGCATATTGTAGATTCCTCTTCCAGCCGGTGCAGGCTACAATTTCCTTCCGGTGTCCCCTCGGCAAGCTCCTTTTTTTTTTGGGCATGGTTTGAGTTTTGGAGTCTGGCTGTTTGAGGCTTGGACAGGTGTCTTTTATACAGATAATGAGGTCAAACAGGTGCCATTAATACAGGTAACGAGTGGAGGACAGAAGAGCTTCTTAAAGAAGTTACAGATCTGTGAGAGCCAGAAATCTTGCTTGTTTGTGGGTGACCAAATACTTATTTTCCACCATGATTTACAATTAAATTCTTAAAAAATCCTGCAATGTGATTTCCTGGATTTTTTTTCTCGTTTTGTCTCTCGTAGTTGAAGTGTACCTATGATGAAAATTACAGACCTCTCTCATCTTTCTAAGTAGGAGAACTTGCACAATCAGTGGCTGACTAAATACTTTTTTTGCCCCGCTGTATATGATCTGAGGGTGGTCATAAAGTTTTAACAATTGAATCTCTTTTAATTCAGAAAACGAGAAGCTCATCAAGGCAGTGATTGTGGCTGGCCTGTACCCCAAAGTGGCAAAGATTCGTCAGAATCTCCACAAGAAGAGACCAATGTAGGTACACTCATACCAGGCATTGACTTGTTGTTATCCTTATTGTTATAGTGTTTGTTGTTATTATTGCTATTACAATTATACATGGTGTATATTGTATTATATTATGTTATAGTTGTTGTTGTAGTTTGATTTTTGTGGTTTTGGGTAGAGGAGGGTGCTCTGGATGAGTGCAACGCAAACAAACTGTCAAACAAAAGCAATCACAGAAGGAATCCGGTACGGTCAGTGTGAGGGAGTCAGGATATCAGTCAGTGGTCAAGGATTTGGTGAGTCAGTGAAGGAGTAATACAGGTAGCAAGTTTATGGGGGAGTCGGAGTATGTTGGGAAGGAGTATGTTGGTCAGTGAGGGAGGAAATGAGTTTGTCGATCATTGGGAGTGGGTAATTGTGGCCATGAGGAGGGAGGGGTCTGTCAGTTCGACAGTCAAAGAGGGAGAAAGGATGTCTGTCAGTCGGTGAGGGAGGACCAGAGTGTCGGTCAGTGCGGGAATTAGGAAGCCTTGCTCAATGAGGGAATCTGTCAGTCGGGGAGATGAGGAATTGTTGGAGTCTGGTGGTTATTGAGGGAGGGGAAGAGGAGTCGGTGAGGAAGAGACGGAGGGAGGGAATGTATTAGCGAGGGAGTCTGTCAGTCAGTGAGAGAGGGAGAGATACTGTTGGTCAGTGACAGAGCGAAGGGAATTCTGTCTGTCAGTGAGGGGGTTAGGGAGTCCTATTCAGTGAGGGAGGAGGATGGGGAGAGGGAATCTGTCAGTCAGGGAGATGAGGAAGGAAGGGAGTCTGTTGGTTATTGAGGGAGGGGAAGAGAAGACTGTTTGTCAGTGAGGGACGGAGGGAATCTAGTAGTCAGTGAGGGAGGGAGAGAGCCAGGGAGTCTGTCAGTTAGAGAGGTAATGTGTCTCTTGGGCAGTGTGGGAAAGAGCCAGGGATCCTGTAGGTCAGGGAGGAAGGGAGTCGGTGGGGAGTCTGTTGGTCAGTTACTGTGAGTGAGGGTGTCTGACAGTCTGGGACGGAGGGAGGGAGTTGGTCAGTCAAAAAGCAGGCAAGGAAATCAACAGTAGTAAGCCAGTTAGGAAGTGGTTTTGTGACAAAGACGACTGTCAGTCAATTAAGGACAGGCGGAGGGAATGACTGAGGGTGTACTCACACTGAGCCCGGTTGCCTTGATCCGTGCCGGAGCGCGTTGACCCCCCTCCCCACTTCCCCCCTGGCTCCTGCTCACACTAGGTTCACTGAAACTTGCTTTCGTCATCACGATACATGCTCGCATAGCACACTTCATGGTTGTACATAAGTGATCGGGGGATCACATACTTTTGTGCCTTTCTTTGGTTTCGTTTTGTGCACGCCGACACACAGCCCTAATACGCCTTATAATAAGTGATTGATTATGCAGTGCACTGTGTTTCGGCGCACTTTATGCTAATAGTTACTGTTCGATATTTTTTTTGTTTCACTTTGCTTGCGCTGACATACAGCCCTAATAAGCCTTACAGTGAGTGTACTGATTGTGACGCACTTATTCGGCTTCTCATTCTGCACTTAAGAAGAATTGTACTGAGGCAGCTGATGCTATTTTCCGCGCTTTTTTGCATGCCTTGCGTGAATCCAGCGAATCGCGCTCAGGCACATCTCTTCAAGCGTGCCCGGCACGATTCGGAGCACTCAAACTATGGGTGCCAAACTGCCCGAGCGCGGTACGAATTGCCTAGTGCGAGTACACCCTAACTCACTTTTTTCTTACCAACCCATTTGGTGGCTCACGAAGGAATCAGGTCCAATAAATGACGCAAGTCTTGCACAGTGAGATGCAGTAAGGCTAACTGTGTGAACTGTTTATTTGGCCTAAATCAGCTCTGATATTTGTACTGCTGCTCTCAGGAGGCTCAGCTAGTAGTGTGAGTCATACCTGCTTCCCTGCGGTTGTTATCTGTGATGCATGTTTCTGTCAGTAGCTAAAGTGTGTGTGTGTGTGTGTGTGTGTGTG
>JAJAGP010004286.1:0-52857 GCA_025084515.1 Ancistrus triradiatus | reverse complement strand
CCAGCTCAACACACACTAACACAGCACCACCACATCAGCGCCTCTGCAGTGCTGAGAATGACCCACCACCCAAATAGTACCTGATCTGTGGGGGCCATGGCCATTAGAGAACAGAATGAATTAATTCTTTAAGAGCAAAACAAATGTAACAGACATGAAGAAGGACAACGTCAAGAATATAATCTAACAATGTTTCTGAAGAAACCTCAGGTGTCACTAGACTGGATTAGACCAAATGTAAAAGCTTTATAAGTATGCAGGGAATCTGATGAAGCAGAAGAGGCATATGGCTTGTTTAACAGTCTGAGAAGATAGATGGACTTTAAAGGACAAAAACAGTGTCTTTTATTTAATTGCCCCATAAATAAAATGTATTATCATTCTGACACATTTCTGTAGGAATTTCTCCAAAGAACAAGTTTTTTAGTGGATGTTCAGGTAGCCTGCTGTAACCGTCTTGCACATGAATATTAACGTTTGATATTACGGCTTATATGAAGTGCACTAAATATGCATTTGAAAGTTAAATATTTTCTATGTAGTAGACTAACCTACAGCTGTAAGTGAATTAGGATATTACAGTACGCCTCTGTAGTGAACTAAAAGAATAGCTGGTATTGCTGGTAGTTTAGTGGTTAAGGCACTGGGTTATAAACCAGAATGTTTCTTGTTCAAATCCCACTTCAGCCAAGCTGCCACTGTTGGGTCCTTGACCAAAGCCCTTAATCCACAATTGTAGCTCTGGATAAGGGTTTTTGCTAAATGTAAAATAATTAATGCTTTTGTGCCTTACTTGCTCTGTGTGGCTATAGCTCTGTTAAAATACGTCCTTAGCATGTATTAGCATGTTGGAATTACAGAAAGAGTGAGTCAGATAAGATTACATTAATTTTTTAATTATTTAATTTTTCCCATTTAGTTTCGTTCATTTTTAATACCACCACCGCCAGCCTTTTCTATTGTTGCTGTTATGCTGTTGTTGCGTCTTTGACCACTATGTGTCGCCACAGAACCATTAAAAGCCAAATCGTTAGTGTTTTGCTTAATTAGACCTCTACGGTGGATTGGCGCCCTATCTACTTGTTCCTGCCTTGCGCCCTATGCCGCCGGATAGGCACTAGCTCTCTCGCAACTCTGTCCAGTATTAAGCGGATAAGAAAATGAATGAATGAATGAATAATTTGAAGTATTTTGTAACAAGTAATACTTCCACTACGTTTCAGTCTGGTCACTATTTAGTCTTTGGAAATTGACTGGCCTTCTATTTCTGCACTAATGAATCAGTAAAACATTGTTGATCTTCATTCAAGTAATACGGATAGACAAACACATTCTGCCTAAAGCAATAACACACAAACAGTTATACTTTTCATGTCTTATTTATACGCACTGATTAATAATTTATAGGTGGGAGAATGCATCTGACTTCATTTCACAAATTCTGATTAATGAGCTGAGATTCGAGGTCTGGGTTGTTGAGATACCCTGTCCTAAGAAAGCACACAAAAACCAATGTCTGCTCACCTCTAGACTGAGTTGTTGATGTGAACCCGATTAAAGCAAATACAGTATTAGAGAAACTTAAAGTTAATATTTGGTTCTACTCCTATACCTAAAAGTGAAAGTGAGTGTTCAAGATGAATATTTAAAAAAGCTACTAACTCTCTACTTTAGGCTTAGTTTAATTCTTACAGATAACAACTAGGCCGTCTCTTTTTCAGTCTTGGTCCTCCCAAGGTTTCTTCCTTATAACATTTAGGGAGTTTTGCCTTGCCACTGTTGCCCTAGGATTGTTCACTTAGGGCTTTAGGCCTAGATAATAGAAAACTCTAAAGCTGCTTTGAGACAATGATCCATTGTAAAAAGCACTGTAGAAATATCTCTGACTTTGACTTTAACTTCATAACTTACAATTGTGGTGGCACAGCAGTTAAAGTACTGGAATACAGACCAGAAGGTCAATGTATTTAACAAAGGCAAGCTACCATTATTGGGCCTTAAGCCACAATTGTTTGTATTGTACCTTGTAAGATTACATCAGATGTAACTCCCTCTGGATGAAAATGTCTGCCAAAAGCCTAAGATAAACATAATTTAGCAGATCTCAAGGGGTGTCTTAGCTAATTAAGTACAGACATAAGTCAGACCTAGAGTGTGTGTATTTTAGAAAATAGATCGATATATGTCTTCACCAGAGTGATAAATAAATAAAGCTACAGAGCAACACAGTCGCAAGAGCATCAATCCATTGCAGGACACATGCACGCACACACACACACACACACACACACACACACACACACACACACACACACACACACACACACACAAAATGGGACACATAAGACATTACAGATTCCAGTTTTTGCTTTCTTTAATATAGCACTTTTTACAATAGAACACAGTCTGAAAGCAGCTTTACTGCAGCTTTTCTTGGGTGACAGTGTCAAGGAGAAGTGTCTTAAACACGATGAGGAAGAAATATTGGTAGGACTATGACTCAAAAAGACCCGAATCTTCATGGATAGATGTTATATGTAGGAATTAAATTAAGTAACAAAAAAAAAGAAAATTAATTTAAAAATAAGTATAATTAAGTATAAGTTCAATACACTGAAAATAAATATAGTACATAAAATAAAGAATATGAACAAGTCTCTGGGCATTAATTAGTCCAGAATAAATGCAGCACCAAACTGCAAGCAGCAAAGTGAGTAAAGGAACGTCTCTGGCAGGTAGAGAAATAAAACATGGATGAGACTCAGAATAAAACATGAAGAGGGCTCAGAAGCCGGGGTGCTGATGGAGAAGAAACTGGCTGTTTTTTCCTGCACAAATCACTGCACACACAAGACTAGCTGAGGCCAAAAGCTGATTCTGTTTCTGCTTCATTTTTCATCAGTTTCACTTCTTGTAAAATTTCACCAGGTGCATGATGGGGAAAAATGTATCTAGTTTCAGTTTTGCAAATAGTGGCCATGCAAGATTCCCAGTCTTTGCAAAACCACGGTTTGAAGCTTTGACTGTCGAGTTTCTCACGCGACCAAACAACACAAACTAGCAAACAGTTTGGAGGCTGTTAAAAGTGGACTTTGTTACTTTTTACTGCTAAAAACAAATGATATATTGTAATAACATTTATAACTTTGATATGTATTTAGTTTAAAGGACCCCAGGAAAAAATGTACTGTGAAATCTGACAGTAGAACCATGAAGTGGCCAAATTACCACCAAACTTCATAGTAGAACTGTGCACTTCATGGTCAAACTGTGAAAGTTCACATTAAAACTGTCAAGCAATTCACAGTTTTACTATGAAAATTCACAATACATTTTTTCCTGGGACAATAATGACTAAGCTTTTGAGCCTATTGGTTCATTAGCATACGTTGTTGAGATGTCCGTTAAGCTTAGCAGGATGAAGGCTACGTATGAAACAACGTCTTTTGTAGGTGTTTGATAACACAATAAAAGTGTACTTATAAAAGTCCAATTAGATGTATATTCTAAATAATAGACAGCAGAGCTAAATAAGTAGAATAAGACTGTAGTATACATTATATGGAAGCACTGAGGTTATGTTCAGAAAGGTTTCGTTTACTTCACCAAACTAGAAAGAAATAAAGCTACAAAACAACACAGGGATTTTGAAATCCGTTCAATATGCAAAATATCGGAAGGATATGCAATGAATAACTAATAACTAACATGTATGAACTAATTCATACGAGTACTTGCATGAACAATAATTAATTCGTGAATTTAAGGTATCATAGATTATTATGATTGACCCCTGATCACGTCCTTCTCTAATAGTTTTATTAGTGTGTTAATGCGATGTAGTAACCCTACGGTAATGATTTTTTTGTAAAGGGAAAAGTGTAACATACGGAATAAGGATATATATGTAGGTACATGTACCATAAGAGGTCTATATTTGAAGAGGTTAATATGTGCTCCTCGTTAGTATAGTGGACAGTATCTCCGCCTGTCACGCGGAAGACCGGGGTTCGATTCCCCGACGGGGAGTGTTGAGACTTTTTAATCCCCAATATATTTATATTTACATTATCATAATTTTCCCTACAATATAGTAATTAATAAAAGTTCACAAACTTTGTCACGTATAGATTGTGCAAAGTTAAAGTCATGCAACCTATACTAGTTGTATTATTATTATTATAACTCTCAAGTCTCTCACATTGAGCACATTTATGCTGGCAGATCAATTGCCTGGAACTAGGATTTTCTACAATTATTGTTGCAGCTGATGGAGGACCGTCCTCATCCTCCCCTCTCTCATACATGCTTGTATGTGACACGCATCCTGGTCCGAGGGTATTGCCAGGATTCATTGGTCTTCATGGAATCACAAGACAACTAGTAGTAAGAAAAGTAAGTTGGAGTTGCTCGACTTGAACTGATTTGCACAATACCACTAAGCAACGTTAAGCATTTCTATGGAGTCAAGTGCAGTTTTTAGTTACTTTTTAGGAGTAAACCATGAGTGCGGAAGCATACTAAACCAGCACAAATTACACTGTTATGTAAACCCCTTTTCCTCATACTCCCTCGTTTCTAATAGGCTACAACTGGGAACAGATGGCTGCTATGAAAATAAGAGCATTACCATACAATTTAGGTAAATAAGCTGTGCTATAGAGGCACTCAGCAGAGATGAGTAAGTATGGTTTGTAAGTTACAAACATTTCATGTTTAACTGTGTTTTTTCCTGGTTAGAGGACTGGCTATCTTGGAGAACCCAGAACACAGGCATAAGTGTGCCCTGGATAGGATGCCAGTCCATCGCATGGCTGGATAGGAGTTGCAGTTGTAGCCAGGCCCTCTCTCCCTCAGACACAATTGCTGCATGTGATGCCTTACTAAACCAGAAAGCCCCACCAGACTTGAACCTGCATTCCTGTGTTGGTGGGCTAGCATGTTAAACTGTTGTGCCACCCGGGCACCTAAAATTGCACTTTGCTTCATCCATTAAGTTATGTAGTATACTTGGTTTGAATACATTGGATTTGCGAGTATGGAATGCGAGTGAATAAATGAAGTTGTCACTGACCTCTACTGGAGAGAAGAAAAACTGCAGTGGAAAAAACCCTATGATGGTCCTGTAATGTGAAGTGTGTTACTGTAATATGTTTTTTTTTTCTGCTGAAAGGTCCTCTTAAATTGAAACCTTCACTGAAATAAAGTCCGCAGTCTAGACTCAAAGCTTATGTGTCACTTTTTTTGGGACTTCAGCACCTTCCACCTCCTGTTCCTGTTATCTGATAACAAGGTAATTGGGATTGCAAGCATGCTCTAGTTGTGCCGATAGAAAGAATTTAGTTCTGTGGACCTCTTGTCCGTAAGACATAAATTGATGTAAAGTTGTTAGTAACAATTTTTAATGTGGCTTGGTATTGCATCATCATTCACAGCAAATAGGTTCACAATGCACTGGCCTATCATATGTATTTTATAAATAATGACTTAAATTTTGAGTAATGTGCTGAAACAGCAGTTTTTTCTGCTTCAGGGATGGATTAATCATTCATTTTTTCATATTGCAATGTTTGTGAGAAAGACAGCATAAACATTGTTAAAAGTTAAAATGTTTTACCATTCGGTCTGGTCTCCTTAACCCATTTTCATGTACTGAAAAGTCTCTGGGATTTCACATTGCAAATTATGTTTTGCATGCGTTCACAATTACAGTGGTTGCAATACCATTGGGTGCTATTGGTATCAGTGGGACTCTCTTCCATCTCCTCTGGTTTGAGTCTGCTTATGTAAACTCCCTGTACTTTTTGTATAAGTGATGGTGTTTTTCCCTTCCTCAACCATTCCTTCAGCTGCCTGCCAGCTCATCTTACCCAGTGTGCTGCAGGCTAGTGAATGCAGGTTGAGCGTAGCGGGGAGAGAGATACTACCTGGAAATACCAGAAGTAACTGACCCATGTCAACTGATATAAGGCTTGTTTTTTGCTCCCTTTGTTCCTCCGGGATCATCTGTTGCTCATGTTAATCCAAAAGCCGGATATAAGCTCGGTTCAGTCCGGACCAGGCCAGATATCTGAGGCAGAATGTGTGCAAGTTGGCAACATTAATCCACCTTTTCCTACCTTTTCACTATGGACCATTAACTCTCCAATTAGAGTCGGCCATCAGTATTGAGATGCTAAATCCTGCGAACATGGAGAATCCTAAATACCTCTAGCTCACCCCCTAATCCCCAGCCAGATGCCTGCCCAAAAAGCATGGTATCCCCAAACACAGTGCAGTCTTTGGTGTACTGAAACCTTTTACAAATGTTTTGGTTGGGACAAAAAATGTGTCACTGCACGTTTAAGGTAGTAGTAACTTCAGGTTCCTGCAGATGGCGTGTGTGTGTGGTTGATTGAGCTATACGTATCTGTTGGATGTGCTACATGATTCATAGATTGAGAAAAGGTGGTACATCAGATGTTAATGATTGCATTTTGCCGTGCCATAGGCCGCAGTGTCTACAGGAAGTCTACAGGAAATTCTAGTCAGAATTGTGGCCAAAAAACAAAACTATTAGGTATGTTTTAGTCACAGGTGACACTGATATATGGACAGAGATCAGCTGATGACTGAGGTCGGCTTCTGATGTTGGCTAATAAGACCTTTCTTTGTATTCCTATTAATCTCCAAGGTGCCTGATAAATGGAAACTATGAAATTATCATATCGAGAGCCATTGAGGTGTTCACTACAACTCATTCTACTGCCACTGTTTGTCTATGGAGATTCCTCACCTGTATACTTCATATTGTGAACCTGTTAACAGGGAGTATGGCTGCAATAACAGACACTCATTAGAAGGTGTGTCTGGAAAATGTGGGCCATACAGTGTAGATTATAACGCCTT
This sequence comes from Ancistrus triradiatus, assembly GCA_025084515.1. Lineage (NCBI taxonomy): Eukaryota > Metazoa > Chordata > Actinopteri > Siluriformes > Loricariidae > Ancistrus > Ancistrus triradiatus. Next base: position 45,969 of record JAJAGP010004286.1, on the reverse strand, counting down.
TGCCAAGATGAGTTTGGAGATCATAGCATTGCAGGTGCACAAATTGCTTATTAACTCTAGGTGTCTGAAAAGCCGGCTGCTATATTGTGCACCTAATGGGCCATGTGTGGTGATGGATGACATGTCTACACCCAGACGGCAAATATCCATGAAGCAGTGTATCCGGATTTATTGATACTGGGAAAGGAGAAAGGTGTTGCTTCTCACCAACAATGAGAGCTATTTCTAAAAATAAAAGAGAGGTGAAAGTAGCACAGTATGAAGAAAGGTGTGTGGAAATTGAGGGAAGGTCATGAAGAATGGGAGCAATCCAGGTGGAGATGAGGAAGAAATTAATTAGTAAAGAACGATGACTAACAGCGAGAAAGAAGTGATGAACTGAGGAAAACTTGTACTCAGGGGCGTCGTCAGACCCACTTTACTGGATTGTTGAGCAGATGCAAATGCACTACAGGCACTACATTTCCCATAATGCCCTGGTATCTTTCCAGAGGATTGAGTACCTAAGGTCTTCAGTCAGAACCAGTTTCTGCCAGTATTTCTTGTCTAGTAATGGACAACAGCAGGTGTAATTCTAGGATCAGAGCTTTAGGGCTAGACACACCTATGCTGCAGGCAAGGTAATGATAATTTATAGCTATGTTTAGTTAAAGAAATTAATTTAATACAATATTTAGTGTTATATATGTTCTTAATTTTCTAATCCATGGCAGAGTAAACACCCACTTTGTAGTGTTCAAATCACTTAATCTGTTTTTAGTGTTTAACAGGCTTATTTTATAGGCACAGATCTGCCCCTACGACTGACTAGCAAGGAGAGGGATACAACTCTAAATTCCTGTTCTGCCCCCCAGTACAACACAAGGAGTCTAGAAACTGTAAGTAGAACATTATGTGGTTAAGTGGGTCCATATATCAGATACTGGAGCAGTTTTCTTAGCTGATCTGTACTATTCAGGTGTGTTTCAGGAGAGTTGGGTTGCTGAGGCAAGGAGCCATAACTTGGTGGCATTACGATGCATATTAAATTATCTCCAAAAGCTGCCTCTCATGAACCACTGATTTCGTGCAAGGCATTGTTCCACCCATGCAGATCCAGTTTAAATGAAGTTTTGTGGTTTGAATCCAGGAGCTACAGTGCCACCTAGAGGAACACAGTGCCAATAACCTGTCTGCAAATACTGTTTACATTTTTGCCTCCAAAAACGTAAGAAACATAACGCATGTCACTTTATAAATCCATTGTAAAGGTGATTCGCCACTTTGTGTTGTTTAATAAGAAGTTGTAGTTTTGTATGAATCAGAATGCATACGTTCCAGACAAGTTTGGAAGCAAAACACGTGTACATTCGAGCCTGTGTGGTGGACTTAAAAATATGCTTATCTACAAACGGGTGGCACTGCAGAAAACGTTTGGGAACTACTTACTTAGTGAATTAAAAGAACACGTTGAACACTTGGTGTGATTATATTTATTAACTTTCAAAGGTTTATGTATGATTTCTGTTAGTGTAAAATGTACAATCTTACGAAGCTCTGAAAATAAATATCCAACATGCATAGTAGCCATGGAGAGAAGCTGGTAAAGGCTTTTAATGGTCGGTTCAAGGTTTTTGATAAACCCAGGAAGGTATAAAGACACTGGTCATGGACATGTATGGTCATTTTTAGTGGCACATAGCAACAAAGTATAAATAATTTTATACTTTAGGTTTCTTAATATGTCTACTTCACTCAAGTATTATTTTATTCTGAAGAGTTTCACTTTTACTTCATTCTGAAAGGAAAGTGGATACCTTTGCACCAATCCATTACTTTCCCTACTGCAAACAGCTGAGACTCAAGCTGAGAAACAAGTGATGAACATCCTCCCATGCAACACAGTTACAATGGTAAACAAAACAAGCCATTGGCTCGCTTTTTATGGGGGTCCCATAAAGCACCAGTTTTAGCATGATTTTCATATCTTCATTACCATTTTACTCTTAGTTGAGCAGTTGAAGGTTAAGTGCCTTGCTTAAGGACCAGAGGGGCAGTAATGTAACTGGAGCTCACAACCTTGTAAACAGTAGTCCAAAATCTCAAGTCACCAAAATATTGAATAGCCTCACTGATACATAAACCAATACAATATTACAACGCAACCAATTTAAGATCCTTGCTCAAGGTGCAGAAGTGGGATTTGAACCCGGGACCTTCTGGTCCATAGTCCAGTACCTTATCCACTAAGCCACCACAGTCTCAGGTTCTGCTGTAGGTAGAAAGCCCCAACGCTTGAGTAGTGCCTCCCGCTGAGCTGGAGGGGTGATGAAATACTCTTTCTGCTGAGGGGAGTAGCACTCCTCCGTGGGTATGATGTCTCTGTAGGTCCAGTCCTGCCAGCGCTGGTTAAACCTCTGCAGCAGCTCTATCCTGTCTTCTCGTGAGCTCACGCAGTCAGCTGGAGCTACTTGCTGTAGAGCTTCACCTACTGTCACGTCCTTCAGTACAATCAGGGCACGGACTGCAAACCAGCCCCCAAACCGAGGGTGGATACACACTCCAAATGTTTTCTGTAGGGAGAAATTTAGAAATTAGGATACATATTTATAAAATGTTATCCTTATTAGGGATGACTAACAATTAGATTTGCCTACTTAACTCACTTAAATGGATGTACATGTTGATTCATGTGGAGCTGAAATTCAGCTCAGCACATTTACATTTACAGCATTTAGCAGAAGCCCTTATCCAGAGCAACTTACAATTGATACAATCTTACAATCAAAGCAATTGTGGGTTAAGGGTCTTGCTCAAGGACCCAAAAGTGGCAGCATGGCAGAGTTGGGATTTGAACCCTGGACCTTCTAGTCCAGAGACCTTAACCACTAGGCTACCAGAGTTCCGAAACAGGACGACTGCGACGAGGATGGGATTCGAACCCACGCATGCAGAGCACAATGGATTAGCAGTCCATCGCCTTAACCACTCGGCCACCTCGTCATCGTGGATTCTCAGTGAAGTGGTGTCTCTAAAGTGTCCCATTGTGAGTGAGTGTGCATGTGCCCTGTGACGAATTGGCACTCTATCTGCAGCGGGTACCAGACCTCACAGTCATGTCCTAAAACATAGTGACACGCATACTTAAAATTCTAAGTCGAACAATAGAACAATAGAATCGAATTACTCTAGTCTGGGACTATAGTGAAATATATTAATGAAAGCTTGTTTTCCACGTTTTGCCCTTTCATATCCTGGTAGGGTGCCAATAGCATCCAGAGCCTATCCTGGAAGCAAGTGAGCATGTCTATTGCAGGGCTGGCAGGAGCTGCTGTTGCAGTGCTGTGGTATGATTCCAAGATCCCAAGTTCTTAGTGCTTCCTAAGGCTCCAAATATGATGCAGTTTTGATATTTGCAGTTATATGTGTCAATTCATATTTATTTCATTTATAATGTGAAATGAAGCAAAATCTTTCACCTTGCTTCCCCATGGAGGGTCCTCGATGTCTGATGGCTTGTAATAATATGCTGCTCCTGCTACATGAGCTGCCGTTTGGGCCAGAAATTTGGGTTTTCTGCTGGGCAACATCTCATAGTCAAAACTGATGTCCACACAGTGACCAGGGAGACACTGACAGAGCAGGAGAGAACACAGTTAGAAATTGTATAGTCATATTGAAGTCATTCATTGGCACTGGACAACAAGTCTACATTTACAGCATTTAGCAGATGCCCTTATCCAGAACGACTTACAATTGATACAGTCTTACAATCCAAGCAATTGTGGGTTAAAAGCCTTGCTCAAGAACTCAACAGTGGCAGCTTGGCAGAGGTGGGAGTTGAAACCTGGACCTTCTGGTCCATAATCCAGTACCTTACCCACTAGGCTACCACAGTCCCATAGCAAGGCTAATGGATATGGTCTGACTTACTTTAGACACACAGGAGTTGATGGTTTCAGCTACACACTGATCTAAAGGATCCCTCATGCCTTCATAGCATGACTTGTGCAGGAACGGTAGGAACACTTTCTCAAACATGGATGGGGTGCTCAGGACCACCAAGGCCAGGGTATCAGCACCATACTGTAGGCAATGGGCTTGAGAGACAACAGCGTTGTACCATCCGATCTGTACATAAACAGAGATGTAAGACACATTTAAGGGTTTGCTTGTGACGAAGCTCTTTCTCTAAAGCATGACTGATTTGACATGTACTCTATAGAACCAGTAACATTACAGTCACAAGACGTGCCATCATAAAAAGTTGCGTTACTCATACGCAAAAAAGAGATAAAAATAGATGCAGTAGTTAACAGTAGCAGTTTTTCAACTGTTCCTTCAATGACTGTACCTTAAAAGGGTAAACTTCAAATCCTAATGGAGTTAATGAAGTCCGAAGTGGAAGAACTACACTTTCCACATCTTCGCAGGACGCCGCCATATTGAGTTAAGTTCTAATGCATTGAACCATGGAGTCGACTCTTTTGAATCTGAAACGCCGAAACTGAATCAGGTCAGTAAGATGGTGTAGTGAGTGAATAGATTTAGGAATGACACCGTTCACAACACAAATACACAGTTCCTGTAACCATAATACATTAATTTAGTTAAAACACTGGTAACTAACACGGCAGTTAACTTATCTTTAATGTACAGATTACCTGAACTACAACAGGCAGAGTAAGGTACCGACAGGGGTGTCATTTTACCCACTTTACATTGTTTCTGTGCCCCACTAAAATTACATCAGTAAAAAGTCAAGTTTATCCTGAATTGCTTAGCAGAACTACAGGACACGCCAGGCAGATTCCCTACAAGCACTACTTTTCACATTATGTCCCATCATCTTTCCTAAAGCTATAGCGACTAACGCTTTAAGTCAGAGGTTTCTATTTATCAAGGATTAATGGACATCCACAGATATTAAAAGGAAGTCAACCATGCTGCAAGCAAGGTAATGATAGCTTATGGCTGCATAACTGTATAACCAACCAAAAGTGCATAAGAGACAACTAAAGCAAAGGCATCAGTTATGTTACCATAAACAGAATTAATGCAATTAATTAAAAATCTTTAGTGTTAATTTGTTCTTCATTTCTCATCTATGGCAAAGTAACACCCACTTCACTAACACCCCTCTCTTAATCTATTTTGTGTGTAACAGCCTTATTGTTTGTGCAAGGGTGCTGCTGTGCCCCTCTAAATTGTGTGTGCATCAGAACAAGTAGTCTAGAAACATCCAGCACTGTGTGTGTGGTCATGGCACTGGGTTACTAATTAGGGAACAAACTCGGATGGGAAAACCATAAACTGATCCAATCACAGACTAAATCACAGATGTAGCACTTTTTTGCATTATTAGATGATAAAATTGATTGAATATGACTGTTTATGTCCCCCTTGGTAAAATTATGTGCTTGGCAGACTGTTGAAATAAAATGTTAGCACAAGGGGCCCCTGACTTCAGGTTCCTGGGTAAACACATTTCTGAAGGTCTCTCCTGGTCCACCATCATGCAGCAGCTCTTCTTCCTGAGGATCCTCAGGAATAGTAAGGTGCAAGAGAACCTACTTGTGTCATAATGAGCATTCTGACATACTGACCAGCTGCAAAGCAGTGGATGGTAGTGTGGTAGCCTAGCAGGTAAGGTACTGGACTATGGACCAGAAGATCCAGGGTTCAAATCCCACCTCTGCCAAGCTACCACTGTTGGGTCCTTGAGCAAGGCCCTTAACCCACAATTGCTTGGATTGTAAGACTGCATCAACTGTAAGTCACTCTGGATAAGGTGCTAAATGCTGTAAATGTAAATGATAGGAGAATCCTTTAGGGAATCATCATAGCCCAGAAGATCATTAGCTGTACCTGGTTACACTGTACCATGCTAGAGCATGATTGTCTCCCCTCCTAACTCTCCCGCTGACCTGCGCTCACATTGCTCTTAAATGTTCTGGACCCAAGCACATGTCCATCATCAAGATATCGTTTTTTGTGGTTAATTTAAGTGCGCTGACTAGGAATATATTTGGGACAAAATATCGATAGAAAGATCGTTGTCTTTTGTAATACACTCGATCAATACACTGGCGCCAAATATTTTTTTTAACACGCCGGCGGTTTCTCCAGTTTGACTTGCAATAATTTATGACGCCACTTGATGGCGCCAATGGTAGCGCTATTGAATAGGGTAAACCTGTGATGGAAAAATATCTCCCAATTTAGAAATGCAATGCTCCTCTTCCTGAATTAATGTTGAATTAATGTTATTTTTGTATTGATTTATTTTGGGGGGAGTTTCCACTGTAAGCTTAATTTACACAGTTAAAAAATATTTTAGTCAGGCACAGCTGTTTTCTGCTGTTAGACATTTTAATCACAGAACTGTTCTGCTTTCTGGCCGTTAGCTATTTTACATCGGAATGATGACACACACACAGAAATGTACAAGTTGCAGTCAGTCAGTGTGTGTGTATTAATGTTGTACATTGTTTCATATTGGTTGTAAAATTCTGTGAAACTGACATTAATTGATATGATTCCTGCTATTTGCCTATTTAGGTGTTATCTTCAGTGTATCGTAGAAGAATTTATTGCAATGTATCGGGTATCGCAGTATCGCATGTGCAGCATATGAGTACAATACCGTATACTCCTATACTCCTCAGAATTTGCTGTTTCTGTGTCTTACCTCTGAGCCTCAGGAGCTTAAGTTTTTGATAATGGTTCATTTTTGTCCATAACAAAATTGTTCAAAATTATTCAGAGGTTTTTCAAGATGATGCTGATTGTTTGGCTGCATGTGAAACATATTTAAACTATTTAAATATAATATATAATATATAAATAATAATTTTCTGGGAAATATTTTTGATGTTTAAGTCTGCTTTTTCCTAGTCAGGGGCACCCATCACAGGAGAACAAAGGGTGCGGGCACAAGCTTGCCCCAGACAGGATGCCAGTCCAACACAGGGCTGGGTAGTGGTCTCTGTTGCAGCACCAGGGGATGATCTCCAAATGGCCTCCCTACCTCAGACACAACCAATAGTGTCTGTATATGATGTTTATTCCGCCAGGACTAGAATCCGGGTTTCTGCACAACTCTCGCGTTTTTTGTGTGTTTTTTGAAATGTAATTGAAAGTATAATATTTCAGTTTAGTAAAACGTATTTCTGTTGTTGTAGTTTTCAGCTGTAATAACCCTAATTCACTCTGAGTCTAAGATCACTTTACACAAAAGTCTCTTCAAACGGTGAACTGAATCATCCACGCTTTCAGTAGTTTTAATGTTTAGAATCGACTCTTTCATTTGTCGACTCCGGCATTCGTATCAGCCAATGTATCCGAGAACTATGGGTAATTGAGTTATAAAGTCAATGCTAATGTCATTCAAAGCTTGTTGTCTATTATAAAATCCAATCGATTATTTTTCTTACGTTATTAATTGCTGTTTAATGTAATATGTCATGATGTAGTTGGATAAAAACGCAACCAGACACGAACAGCTACAGAAAATATCTTGTTTGTACATCATTTCCCAGAATTCTCCGCGGTGACGCCCTTCAGACGTGTTTTGGAGGCTCCAGGATTTAAACAGCGGCTCTGGTACTTCTGAGTGATTTACAAATACTGTGTGTTGTGGCGTATATAAGTTTAGTCTTGTTGTGGTAGAATATAGCCGTTAGCCTAAATGTTCTAGTATTTCAAAAACGTATTTTCAAGCGTGTCTTTAAAGTTTCGTTACTGTTAGCTAGCATAACAACAGTCAGCTGTATAAACAATGTAAGCTCGTGCTGCTGTGTGAGCAGAATAGCCGGACATGCAGGGAATCATAGTGATAAACATCTTTATTTCATTTGTTTGTTTGTTTTTCTGTTTGGTTAGAGATAGCTATAGTAGTTCTGATTTAAATCTTTCAGGATAATATTGTGTAGTGGTGCTGAAGTTGAAGAAAAAGCAGATTTCTTAAGTTTTCTGAAGTCTTCTCCAGGCTTCTTTCAGCACTTTCCAGAGTTCTCATTTAGACTTAGGCTGTCTTTTATTTCTTTCTCTGTCCAGCTGATCCCATATTATAATATTCAGGTCTGAACTTTGTGGATTTCTTACTGTTTTTAATACTTCATACAAATGTCCTGTTATTTCTGATTGAATTGTAATAAAGAGACTGAGAAATAATTATATATGGTCATTAAAACAGCAAATCTAATGGTGGCCTAAGACTTTTGCACAGGACCGTGTGTAATGACATTGGCGGTGCAGTGGTCAAGGTACTAGACTATAGGCCAATGTTGGGCTCTTGAGTCTCAATCCTCAGATGCCTGGATTGTTCCTTGTTTACATTTACATTTGTGTCATTAACATTTACAGCATTTAGCAGATGCCTTTATCCAAAGCGACTTACAACTGATACATTCATACAATCCAAGCAATTCAGGGTTATGGGGCCTTGCTCAAGGAGCCAACAGTGGCAGCTTGGCAGATGTGGGATTTGAACTCTGGACCTTCTGGTCCACAGTCCAGTACCTTAACCGATAGTCCACCACAATTTCATTTACATTAAGAATTTAGCAGACACCATTAGAGCGACTTACAACTGACACAACCTTACAATCTTTGCTTAGGGACCCAACAGTGGCACACTGGAGGAGGTGGGATTTGAACCTTGGATCTGGAATTCCACTTTCTTAAATACTAGACCACCACAGTCCCTGTAAGATGGAATTCCCTGTAGTCCTTGTTATGATATCTAACATACTGTTTAGTTTGGTAGTGTGTCACCTCCAGTTCACTCTGTGATTATGTCAAAATGCTGAGATAGGTAGCATGAAGTGTGTTCTGGGCATGAGTGCAAATGCATTGCATTTTTATACGTTTTGGCATGTTCTACCTTGTGCATTTATTAATATTGCTTACGTCTTTATATTCCAGGTGGCCAAGATGAACTGGGATAATCAGTTGAGTTCAATCATCTCAGCGGCTGATGGCAGTGTTGCGAAAATCCGTGTAAGGATCTTTAAAATAGCGTTCTGTTTACACCAGTCAGCAAAAACAATAAAATAATAAATAGTGCTAATTATCTCATCACAACAGCATGTTAAGCTTTGGGATCAACAGTAAGTGAACAGTAGATTCCAGTAGTTGATGTGTTGGATGTGGGAGAAAGACCTGAGCGACTTTAGCAAGGGACAAATCATTAAGGCCAGATGACTGGATGGGTTTAAGCATCTCCTAAACTGCAAGGCTTGTGGGTTGCTCGCTTGTGGGTCATCAGTGGTCCGAAGAGGGGCAAACCACAGACCAGTGACAGGGTCTCTTCCATAGGGACAGAAGAGCTAGTGTGGTATCAGACACAGCAGTGCTACTGGAGGTTTAAAACACTTCAGTGTCATTGCTGGACTGAAAATAGTCCACTAGCCAAAAATGTCCAGCCGCTAGCATCATGTAGGCAGTGTCCTGTGAGCACTGGTGAAGGATTAAAGGATGATTAACACAAAGTGTGCAACAACAGAGGAGCTACTGTCTCTGACGTCACATCTATGACTCGAAGCAATAAGGATAATGTCTCTAATAAAGTGGACAGTGAGTGAACAGTGTTTTAAAACTCCAGCAGCACTGCTGTGTCTGATCCAATCATACCAGCACAACACACAGTAGAATGAGCCACTATCCAAACAGGACCTGATCTGTGGTGGTCCTGTAGGGATCCTAACCATTAGAGAGCAGAGTAAATGTGACTAACAAAGTATGTAGAGAAACAGATGGACTACAGAATGCAAACGCACTGTCCACCTGGATCCTGGAGCAATGACTGGCTTGTTCAGCAAGTGCTGTTTTCTTTTCCGTCATGCGGACAGTCAGGTATTTGTGCACTATTTACCTGTGACAAGCCAGTGGAGGGAGTGTGATGCTCTGGGTACGTTTCTACTGCGAATTGTTATGGCCCAAGTGGGTTTAATGTTTTGGTTGATCAGTGTTTATGCTGTCCATACATTTTAGTCTACACTAATGTTTTTATGGTTTTGTTTTTGGACGAAGAACTCTCCAAAAAAAATAAGTTCAGGGTTATTATCATCTGATGTGGTAGCCTAGCGGGTAAGGTACTGGACTATGGACCAGAAGGTCCAGAGTTCAAAGCCCACCTCTGCCAAGCTGCCACTGTTGGGTCCTTGAGTAAACCCACAATTGCTTGGATTGAAAGACTGTATCACTTGTAAGTCGCTCTGTAAGGGCGTCTGCTAAATGCTGTAAATGTAGGTTTGTGAATTATCAATAGCCAATCTTGACCACTAGTAGGAGCCATGCTTTATTTATTTATGTTGAGTCATGAAGTGAAGTCATGAGCAGATTAATTTGACACAAATCGAATGTAATGTTTTAACATTTCAATATTGTGTTTAAACTTTGTCTTGAAAGGAGCGACTTGCCACACATGGAAGGCTTTCCAGAGGTAGAGAAGGTAATGCTGTGTTATATTATTAGGTTTTTATTCTCCCTAGATCATTTTGGTTTGTTTGTTTTTCTGTCTTGCCCCCACTTGTCTTGGACAGTTTTGTGGGAGATCCTCGAGCCTATTCCAGTACTCCCTGCAAGCAGACAGAGGTACATCCTGGCCGAGGGGTGGCATGGTTGTGCCTGTGTTTAGCACAGTCACCTCACAGCTCCGAATCCCTGGTTCGACCTCTGTGTGGAGTTTGCATGTCCTCCCTTTGTCCTTAGGGGTTTACTTTGGGTGCTTTGGTTTCCTCCCACAGTCCAAAGACATGCATTAGGTTGATTGGTCATTCTAAATTGGCCTATGACTGGTGTGTTTATATAACCTTGTGTCTTTTGTAAATATAGCCAGTGATGCTGATGTGACGTGAAATAAACAACATGTACGTGTGCTCATTGATTGATTAGTTATAAATACAGTGTGTTTAGTACATTTTGTTGAATCACATTTTTTCCTCACTTTTCTCCCCTTCCTGTAGATATGTATCCGGTGAGAGATCTGAATCGTGCTGTTGGTTTCGACCCCCCTACTCCTCCTCTCCTGCAGGCAGGCCCTGCTCCCACCGGCGCTGTTAAGTGGACTGACTTGGCAGCCATCCAGGCCCAGCTTCACAGCCAGAGCCAGGTCCAAATGATACTTCATGTTTAGCCTTTATCTGTTTATGTCTGAGTAAGATGATGAGTCTTACAGGGCACTGATAATCTGACGTTTGATTTGTTCTTCTAGCGTTTATAGTCTAACGTGTCATTGTTGTTTTGTAGGCTATTGAGTCTTTAACTCAGAACCTGCGGGTAGTAGAAATAGAAAGAAATGCTCAACAAAGACAAATCCAGACGTTGCAAGGTAATCCGGTAATCACTATCAGCCACAGGGCTTTGCTTTTGTCTGTGCTGTTAATGTTGCATACATACAGTGGGGCAAAAAAGTATTTAGTCTGCCACTGGTTGTGTAAGTTCTCCTACTCAGAAAGAAGAGACTGGTCTGTAATTTTCATCATAGGTACACTTCATCTATGAGAGACAAAATGAGAAAGAAAATCCAGGAAATCACATTGTAGGATTTTAATAACACTTTAATTGTGAATTATGGTGGAAAATAAGTATTTGGTCAATAACAAAAGTTTAACTCAGTACTTTGTAACATAAGCTTTGTTGGCAATGACAGAGGTCAAACGTTTCCTGTCAGTCTTCACTAGGTCTGCACACACTGTAGCTGGTATTTTGGCCCATTCCTCCATGCAGATCTCCTCTAGAGCAGTGATGTTTTGGGGCTGTCGATGGGCAACACGGACTTTCAACTCCCTCCACACATGTTCTATGGGGTTGAGGTCATCAGACTGGCTAGGCCACTCCAGGAGCTTGAAATGGTTTTTACAGAGCCACTCCTTCGTTGCCCGAGCGGTGTGTTTGGGATCATTGTCATGCTGGAAGACCCAGCCACGTTCCACCTTCAATGCTCTCACTGATGGAAGGAGGTTTTGGCTTAATCACATGATACATTCTTCCCTAAACACGGATCAGTCGCCCTGTCCCCTTTGCAGAAAAACAGCCTCAACGCATGATGTTTCCACCCCCATGCTTCACAGTAGGTATGGTGTTCCTGGGAGGCAACTCGGCATTCTTCTTCCTCCAAACACAAGTTGAGTTTTTACCAAAAAGTTCTGTTTGGTTTCATCTGATCACATGATATTCTCCCAATCCTCTTCTGGATCATTCATATGCTCTCTGGCAAATGTCAGACGGGCCTGGACATGTACTGGCTTAAGCAGGGGGGCACGCCTGGCACTGCAGGATCTTGAGTCCCTTTCGGCGTAGTGTGTTACTGATGGTAGCCTTTGTTATTTTGGTCCCAGCTCTCTGCAGGTCATTCATCAGGTCTCTCCGTGTAGTTCTAGGATTTTTGCTCACCGTTCTCATTATCATTTTGACCCCATGGGATGAGATCTTGTGTGGGGTCCCAGATCAAGGAAGATTATCAATGATCTTGTATGTCTTCCATTTTCTTACAATTGCTCCCACAGTTGATTTATTCATACCAACCTGCTTGCCTATTGTAGATTCACTCTTCCCAGCCTGGTGGGCAGGTTCCTACAATTTTCTTTCCTGGTGTTCTTTCGACAAGCTTTTTGGTCTTGGCCATGGGTTGAGTTTTGGAGTCTGACTGTTTGAGGCTGTGGACAGGTGTGTCTTTTATATAGATAACGATGTCAAACAGGTGCCATTAATACAGGTAATGAGTGGAGGACAGAAGAGCTTCTTAAAGAGAGAAAGTTACAGGTCTGTGAGAGCCAGAAAATCTTGCTTGTTTTGTGGGTGACCAAGTACATATTTTTTCACCATGATTTACGATTAAATTCTTTAAAAATAATCCTACAATGTGATTTTGGATTTTTTTTTTTTTCTCATTTTTGTCTCTCATAGTTGAAGTGTAGCTATGATGAAAATTACAGACCTCTCTCATCTTTGTAAGTCGGGAGAACTTGCACAATCAGTGGCTGCGACTAAATACGTTTTTTGCCCCCACTGTTATCACCCCAGCACTACTTCAAGATTCCCCATGTGTCTTTCTAAATTCCTAAAAAACTCCAAACCACTTCAAATTTTCATGCTTTCAGGGGAAGTGAGGGAGACTTGAGGAGAGATTGACTGACCGGGAGAAGGGGCGAGAAAGAGATCTGCAGAGTGAGGGGGAGAAGGACCCAGCTGTGGAGAGACGACTAGAGCAGTGGAAGAGAGAAGTGGAACGAGAATTGAGCTCCCTCAGAGGCCACATCAACAGAGCCTCGTCGCTTGGCAACCAGGAGGAAAGGTCAGTTGCATCCGGGGAGAGCGTTCAGGTGTGCAGTTAAAGGCAGCGTCTGCAGGGGAGGATTTTTCAGACCGCAATAAAACAGATAATGACAGTGTACAGCTCTTTGTGGTGTTTCATGGCCAGGGGTGTGTAGAAGAGTGAGAGTACTCCTCCAAATAATATCTTGAGTAAGAGATATAAAGTCTCTTGTGCAAAATGTACTGCGTTACTCATTTCAGAGGGTAAATTAAAGGAAAAAGTCAGATTTTATTTTTATAGAGCATTGTCTTACAAATTCCAAACTGAGCAAGCCTAGGGAGACAGTGGCAAGGAAAAACTCTCTAACTGTTATAAGGATGAAACCTTGGGAGGACCAAGACTCAAAAAGGGACCCAAGCTCCTTAGGCAGATTAGATATTACATGTAACCATTAAATAAGTTACCTAATTGATATGTTTATAGTAATGGTTTAAACAGAGTGAAATGTATCCCGAATTAACATTACATTTGAAATGTACTGAAATGAAAGGTACTAGACTCTGGACCAGAAGGTCTAGGGTTCAAATCCCACCTCTGCCAAGCTGCCACTGTTGGTTCTTTGTGTAAGGCCCTTAACCCACAACTGCTTGGATTGTAGGAATTTATGATCTGCTAAATGACTAAATGTTATAGAGTAAATGTAGCCTGTTAATACTCACCTCTGATAACGTGTGTGTGTGTGTGTGTGTGTGTGTGTGTGTGTGTGTGTGTGGCTTCAGCTTCAGTTCTAAACTGCGTAGGGAGGAAGTGGAGCGGCTCAGCAGAGAAGTGGACCTGCTTAAAAGCAAACTGGGTGAGTTCAAGAACCTCACGTTTGTACCAAATAAGAGAAGTATAAAGCCACCACCTTCACATTGCGCAAAATGCAAACCTGAACCAAACACTTGCTGGAAGAGACATTGTTTAGCTAATACAATTTTCACAAGCTCCTGTGGCTCTGAGGTGAGAGTGAGCTACTGGAAACAGCAGTTCCTGAAGACTCAAGTTCAACCCTGGGCTCAGCTTGCTACTTGAAGGTCATGTGGTACGTATACAGAAGCTGATGGACTGGCACCCTCCCTGTGTAGGGTGTACTACTCTGTATCCAGTGAATTCTGGGATTTTCTCTAGTTTGCATTTTACACAGCAGTTAAGGTACTCGACTAAGGACCTGTAAGTCCAGGGTTCAGATCCCACCTCTGCAAAGCTGCCACTGTTGCATCCTTGAACAAGGCCTTTAGCCCACAATTGCTTGGATTGTAAGACTGTATCAGTTGTACGTTTCTCTCAATAAGGGCGCCTGCTAAATCCATTTTGAAATGCATGGTATTATTGTCAGACTGGGACTGTGGATTGTCAGTTATTGGGACTGTGGTAGCCCAGGGTTAAGGTACGGGGCTCTGTACCAGAAGGACCAAGGTTTAAATTCCACCTCTGCTAAGCTCCCACTGTTAGGTCCTTGAGCAAAGCTCCTAACCCATAATTGTGTTGTTGGTGTCTTGTTAATTGAGAATTTCCAGTGTAAAGTAGTTGTGTTTCTCGCAAACACTGACAGTATTTAACCCTAACCCTGTTTAATAAGGGTTGTGTAACATGATTATTGTGATAGCGTGCTGGCGTCACACTGTACTTTAGAGACAGAAGCATCGAGCTGTGTGTGACAACAGCACGGAGCTGATTCAATTTTATTCAGCCAACACATAAATACACTCATGAGAACCTACTGCATCAAGAGTCATGGCCAAGCCCCCCACCCACTCACACTCTCTCTCTCTCTCTCTCTCTCTCTCTCTCTCTCTCTCTCTCTCTCTCTCTCTCTCTCTCTCTCTCTCTCCCTCCCTCCCTCCCTCTCTCTGACTTTTTCTCTTTCTCATCATCACTCTTCTCTGACTGTAGTGAGGCAAGAGGAAGATGTGTACCAGCAACGGTTAGATTCAAGAGAAACAAAGAGGCAATGTGAACACAGCTGCAAGGTATTAAGTCTCCCCCGGCAGTGTTAATTCCACCACAATACGTCATGATTAAATGGATAATCCAGCATAATCTCTTTGTGTCAGTGCACTGGATCATAATTTACACATATTTCTTTGTAATATTGGGAAACCTGTTTATTCACTAGTGAACTGGGATTCTCACCTGTTCGGGCGCTGACAGGATATTTGTGTTGTTGTTTGTACCTTTTGTACCTACATATTTTAAAATGTTAAAATATTATACACAATTTACAAAGTATACAAATGTAGAAATGAAGCTATTGCACATAAACCACATATGGCCCAGTGCATTTATGATGTCAGAATTGCAGTATATATGGAAGAGGCAGGAGTTTTGTATTACTTTACAATATTGTGTTTTATTGCATATTATTGCTATTATATAATAGGAACAGTGAATCCAGATTGTACATCATTAATAGTGAATGAATACACAGTACTCAGTAAGCATTTTGTTTCTGTACAGACGTTGGAGAGCATTACAGATTCATACCACACACACAGACTGGAGCTGGTCAGGATCACTTCACAGTGTGAGCGCACACAACAAGAAGTACGAGATCTCAGGTGTGGACTTTTAATTATCGGTATAACTACACCTTTTCTGGTAGAATAAAATTGCATGTAAAATTGCTTTCTGTCTATATGTGTGTCTGTCTGTGTTTTTGTCTGTCTCTGTGTGTTTGTGTCTGTGTTTCTTTCTGATTGTCTGTGATTTTTTTGTTTGTCTGTGTATCTGTGTGACCGTTTGCCCATCTCTTTGTGTATGTCTATTTGCATGTACAATTGTCCCTGTGTGTGTATGTTCCTGTTCCTCTGTGTGTTTGCGTGTGACCATGTGTCTGTATGTCTGTGTGATTGTCTTTTTGTGTCTGTGTGTGTGCGTATTTGTTTGTGTATGGGCGTCTCTGTGTCTTTGACTATTGGTGTGTCTGTTGCTATGTGTGTGACTTTCTAATGTGTCTATTTGTGTGTGTGTGTGAATGTTATGTCTGTTGTCTCTGTCTTTTGGGTGCGTCTCTCTTCTTTTGTCTGTGTGGTCCCTCTGCAATGTGTCTATCTGTTCTGTTTTGGTTGTTTGTTTGTTCTTTGTCTTGTGGTGCTGTGTGTGAATCTCCATTTGTGGTGTGCGTGCATATGTCCTTTGTGTTCATATGCCTGTTTGTGTGGGTGTCTGTCTTTTTGTGTGTGTCTCTCCTGTTGTGAATGTGTGGTGTCGGTAGACTGACGGTATCTGAGCTGAAGGAGGAACTGAGAAGGCCTGAATTTTATTAGGCAGACCCGAGGCAGACTCAGCATACCTGAAGTGGGCACGGAGATCAAGTAACGCACGTACCCCCACAGATCAGAGAGTCCTCTTGTTCTCTTTTCTGCTGCCCTTCTTCTCCACCTTCTGGTCTTTTTTTTTTCCTCCAAGCTTTCTTCAGTGCAGCAGTTTGCTGTGGGAGACGAGGCCCAGGAGACGGTTACTGTCAAGGTTGGACCTGGAGGATGACTTTAGCCCCACCCCCAGTCTTGGGGACGTGAGCTCTGATGACCTTGATGCATCCTGGCTGGAGGATGCAGGTTACACACACACACAGACAAGCTTACACATACAGTAATGATCTTCTGCTTTTACCCTCCCCCACCATCTTAATCAGGTTCAGTCTTGCCTTGTGACTCACCTCTGAGTAAACACACACACACACACACACACACATACACTGTTTTGAATGGGAGAAAAAGAGAAAGATGGACCATTTATGTACATCAAAGTCTCGCGTGTATTGACCAACATCAGACATCAAAGCGAGACTGTTGGTTCATAATGATGGGGTAGAATTAATTCCAGCTGACGCTGATCGTTGCATTGACTTTCGTTTCCTTCACGCACACACGAATGGACACATCTGTCAGTTTCTCTCTTTGCTTCCAGTATGATCCTCAAAGCTCACAATATTGTTCATTTTCATAGTACAGTCATACTGTGCTTGTTGTAGACCAGCTGCTGGGTGAGAAGGAACTAATATTTTGAAAGGGAATGCAGAAACAACTATTCTCAAGTAAATCAAATATAAACTCCATAGGTCCATAGAACCCTTCTGGTCCATAGTCCAGTATATTAATCACTGGGCTACCAGAGTCCCAATAAAGAATCATGCAAGTGTTCAGATAGAAAAAAAAAAACTGATCTGGTCCAGTCCACGTGGATACGGAAGGCTGTCATCATCTCGCCAAACTCATCAGGACAGATTTCCATCCATGCACTTTACCTCGAAGAGCCGCCAACCTCGCCTCTCGCCCTCGCCGGTCTTGAAATGTGACAAATGTCTTGCCAGTCATGAAATTCTACCCCATTGAGCCACCAGATATTAAGACCGGTTGTAGGTGTCACTTTAATCCTACTGACAGGGTCAGTCCCTGGGAGCCCATCTTGCTGGCTTATCTTGACCCTGCTTATTCTCATCATGAGTCTTTTAGTTGGCCTAAAGCATACGACACACGATTGACACGCTGATGTGCTATTTTGAAAGATCAGAACTTGCAACACCGGATGATGTACAGCCCCTGTCTGTTATTCATCGCAGACTGGACTTCAGTCACAGATGTTTTCTCACGTGCGTGAATGAACAGAAACTGTAGGCATGCGTGCATGTTTATGTACGTTGTAAGTGTGATTGTACGATCACGCCGGCTGCTCAGTGGTGGTGTGGTTTTCGTGGAACCTCGTTAAGTCGCCAAACTGGCTTCTCACCAAAAATAGCCATGACACAGACGTAGGGAAGACGACGAGTTTAGATGGTACACACATTTTGATTAATTACTTGATTTTTGTCTGTCTTTAGCTCCAAAACTAAGAAGTCAAAGACAGGAAGAGCTCTTGAGTCCGTCAGGAAGTGATCTCAGCGATGCAGCAGGTGGACTCGAGAGTAACCACAGCGACACGGACGGCAAACTAGGATGCGGTTCGGACAGTTCTCAAGAGCTTAGTCTCAGTGATCTTTGACACCAGACACAAGAAGTAATCAGCTATTGCCATGCAGTAGTAGTCCATGTGATCAGCAGATGCACCGTTTCTGGGAAATAAACTGAACCATGTGAAAATGTTACCTGTTTGATCAATGTACTGTACAACTCAAAATAAGTGCATTTTGACTTGAATATTGCATATACAGTCTGGTACAAAAAGTAATTTAGTCAGTCACTGATTGTGGCAAGTTGTCTTACTTAGAAAGATGAGAGAGGTCTGTAAAATGAATCATGAGAAATAAACGGTGAGCAAAAATCCCAGAACTACACGAAGGGACCTGATGAAATAACCTGCAGAGAGCTGGGACAAAAAGTTAACAATAACAAAGGCTACCCATCAGGTAACACAACTCAACGCCGAGAGGGACTCAGAAATCCTGCAATTGGCCAGGCATGTCCCCCTGCCTAAGAAGGCCAGTACAATGTCCAGGCGGCCCGTCTGACGTTTGCCAGAGAGCAATATGGATGCTCCAGAAGAGGATGGGGAGAATATCATGGGGTCAGATGAAACCAAAATAGAACTTTTTGGTAAAAACTCAACTCGTCGTGTTTGAATGCTGAGTTGCATCCCAAGAACACCATACCTACTGTGAAGCATGAAGGCAGAAACATCATGCTTTGGGGCTGTTTTTCTGCAGAGAGGACAGGATGACTGATCCGTGTTAAGAGAAGAATGAACAGGGCCATGTATCGTGAGATTTTAAGACAAAACCTCCTTCCATCAGTGAGAGCGTTGAAGATGGAACGTGGCTGGGTCTTCCAGCATGACAGTGATCCCAACCACACTGCTTGGGCAACGAAGGAGTGGCTCCATAAAAAGCATTTCAAAGACCTGGAGTGGCCTAGTCAGTATCCAGACCTCATCCCCATAGAAAATTTGTGGAGGGAGTTGAAAGTTTGTGTTGCCCAACGACAGCATGCAGGAGATCTGCATGAAGGAAAGGGCCAAAATACCAGCTACAGGACTTACAGGAAATGTTTGACCTCTGTCATTGCCAACAAAGGTTATGTTACAAGTATTGAGTTGAACTTTTGTTATTGACCAAATACTTATTTTCCACCATAATTTACAATTAAATTCTTTAAAAATCCTACAATGTGATTTCCTGGATTTTTTTTCCCATTTTGTCTCTCATAGTTGAAGTGTACCTATGATGAAAATTACAGACCTCTCTCATCTTTCTAAGAAGGAGAATTTTTTTGTACTCGGTCAGTAAAGACATTTTTCAGACATTTTTCATGTCCACACTGATCCACTTTATTTGCTCCTCCTGTCCATACAGATGCAGAACCTCAGCAATGCTACAGTGATGCAGACTCAGGGCTATAAACAGTTTCAGATGTCTATAGGATAAATGCATAGTAGTGGTAAGTCAGGGCAACTTGTTTACTACACCTGAAAGACCAGGGTTTGAGCTCACAGCCTTCCAATTAATAGTGTAGGAACTTAACTGCTGAGCCACCACTGTCTCTGTTACTTGGGAGATAGAGGAAGCATATTCACTCCAATTTCTTCTCTGCACAGGCTCTAATGTTTGGTCCCGGTTGTAAGAAACCTCGCCTCCACAATTAAAACTTCCAACTGCACCAACACTCCTCACCCCTGCACTAAAGGACCATATGCACAAATGAATAATGAATGAGTAGTAATGAAATTCGTCTTTTTCACTTCCACATTTTTCTTGTAGGTCGTGCTTCCTTGGTAAGCCCTGTATATATACACCCATATCACCCATAATATTAAAACCACCTGCATAATATTGTGCTTGTCTCCCTCGTATTGCCAAAGCTCTGACCCATTGAGGCATGGACTCAACAGGACCTCCTGAAGGTGTCCTGTGGTATCTGGGTCCAAGATGTTAGCAGCAGATCCTTCAAGTTCTGTAAGTTGCAAGGTGGGCCAAACATGACTCTGATTTGTTTGTCCTGAACATCTCACAGATACTTGATTGGATTAAGACCTGGGGAATTTGTAGGCCAGGTCAGCACCTGTAACTCATGTTCCCTAAACCATTCCTGAACCAAGGTTTCCCAGTAGATACCTAGAGCATTCCCTTAGTATACACAGATCAGGTCTAACATTAAGGCCATCGACAGGTGAAGGGAATAGCTTCGATAGCGTGATGCTCTGGGCAATGTTCTGCTAGGAAATCTTAAGGAAAATTGTGATAGCACAAGGTTTTTGGCTTATTTTGAAAATAAAATAGATCCACATAGAATTATTATTTCTTGTTATACAACAGTATGTGCTGGTTTTAGAATAGTCTATGGCTCCGTCAGGACTCTGGGTTTGATGGCTCTAGTCATCTAACCCAGGGAAATGTCTGGAAAAGGTGGTGTCTAGAGTGACAGGGTTTGAACAGGGTCCTGAAGTGTTGAAGTCCTGATACCAGATGGATAGTGATGAAATGAGGTTAAACACATCAGGATCATCAGGGTCTGCAGTGGGCTGAATTTCTTTACTCGCCCCAGAAAGGCCTGATCAACAATAGCAAATATGCTAAGAAGTAGTATTTTGTGGAAGATCTTTCAATACCATGTTCACCACAGAACATCAGAATCTGCAATTAGCATGTCTCCATTACAGTTTCACAACTGTAATATCCAGGCCGGGGCCAGCAAAGGTTACAGCTACAATGGACAGTCCCCTCCCACAGACACAGCCAGCCGTTTCTTTATGTGATGTTCCGTCACACCAGTCCGGATCAGCGTGGTGGTGGGCTAGCATCTTAGACCACTGTATTACTCAAGCACCTTGTCATTAATTTGATTAATTCAGTGTTCTAAGCACTGTTTTAAATTTAGGGGATGCTTTATGTAACAGATTGAATGGAAACTTGATGTTATTCCATCTTCTGAATTGGGAGTGACATAGAGTTGTCTATTTTCATCTGTTACACAGACAGATGTCTTTGTTCAGCAGTTTGAGAGAGAGAGCATACAGTACAGACTGGACAGCATAAAATGAAATATCTAGGTAATCCCTTCATGATCTGATCTGTTCAGTTTCCTTCATATTT
Source organism: Ancistrus triradiatus (assembly GCA_025084515.1). Taxonomy (NCBI): domain Eukaryota; kingdom Metazoa; phylum Chordata; class Actinopteri; order Siluriformes; family Loricariidae; genus Ancistrus; species Ancistrus triradiatus. Next base: position 24,664 of record JAJAGP010004286.1, on the reverse strand, counting down.
CATCTCTACTCTACATTAAATAACATTGTTTCTCTTTGTTCTGCCCCAAGGCTTTGGTTTATACGGAAATGGATAAGAGTTATTTGTGTGGAAGGGTATTCACAAATGTTCCAGGATGATAGAGGAACCCCCACAAACATAAAAAAATGCAGTTAAGGTAATGTCAGCATCAATGGCTGTTCTCGAGACAAGTGAATGGTTATGAGAATAGTAGTCACACACACACACACCTTGGCTGCAATTTAGAGCTACCATTTAACCTAATGCATGTCTTTCGAATGTGGAAGGACCCATGGAGTACATGCAAAATCCCCACACACGCCTGATGTCAGGATCAAACCAAGGATCTCTGGAGTGGCGTGTTGACCGTGCTACCTGCTTGTGCCACAAACTTTGCAAATGAAATGTTGCTGAAAATATATGAAAGCTTAAATCAGAATCTTAATGGGTTCTAGAAACTACCTTAGCTTTGAAAGATATTGCCCTGATTTTCTATCTATCATACCTGCAGCTTAGTATGGCCCAGTGACACACAGCACCAGTGTTCCCAGAATAGACTGTGGCTCCGCCAGGACTCTGACATTCGAAAGATAAAGCAGCTACTGAATATGAATAGGTCCCTTTAACATATGGGTGATTACTACAAAGCCAAGCAGCTATTTTTTGGAAAACTACTTTCTGGGATGCTTCAGTTAAAAGTTGTATAAGAAAATCTAGTAAAAATCTAAATCTGGTGTAATGACATGTTTTTACATTTTAAATGTTAAAATAACAGAAATGCAGAAATGTCTAAAATCAACTTATGATAAAAGAATATATGTACTGAAAACTGTCGTTGAATGAAGGACACAAAAGATAGTATGACATACTATGTCATGCATTCATTACATTGTATTAAGTGGCACAGCAGTAATTCGATAGCCCACAACCTTGGTGACTCGGAATTAAGTCCCATAGGTGCCTTCCAGGCAGGTCAGTGATGCAGGCATAAATAAACATGGCCAAGATAGGAGACGTTGGACAAGGGCATCATCCCCCAACAGTGACCCCCGCGGGACTGTGGTGGCCTAGTGGTTAAGGTGCAGGACTAGGAACCAGAAGGTCCAGGGTTCAAATTCCACCTTAGCCACTGTTGGGTCCTTGAGCAAGGCCCTTAACCCACAATTGCTTGGATTGTAAGATTGTATCAATTGTGAGTAGCTCTGGATAAGGGCGTCTGATAAATAATGTAAATGTAAATGAACGTTTGTCTCCTGTGAATTCAGAGACTGGACCCCTGCAACCCTGCCCAGGAAAAGTAGGTTTATACATGGGTGATTCTTCAATTAGGGAGAATTTTACATCTCCAGGTTATACATTTCTTAGAAATACTTTATTTCAAAATAAATAGTTTAGGTAGTAAAAATGTATGTTTTTGCACCATTTAAAAAATTATCTCCTATTTTAAAAATGTATCAATTCTTTGGCCTTGTCCCCAACCTAGATTTTAAAACTTCTCCGCTCCAATAAAATAATAATAAGTGATCAATTCAATCAATTCAGTCACTTCAATCAGTTCAAGTGTTGGAGTGACTCCGTAAATTCCAAGGTCCTGGAGTAGCCTCGCCAGTCTCCAGACCTCAACCCCATAGAAAATTTGTGGAGGGAGTTGAAAGTCCGTGTTGCCCAGCGACAGCCCCAAAACATCACTGCTCTAGAGGAGATCTGCATGGAGGAATGGGTCAAAATACCAGCTACAGTGTGTGCAAACCTGGTGAAGACTTACAAGAAACGTTTGACCTCTGTCATTGCCAACAAAGTCTTGAGTTGAACTTTTGATATTGACCAAATACTTATTTTCCACCATGATTTACAATTAAATTCTTTCAAAATCCTACAATGTGATTTCCTGGATTATTCTTTTCTCATTTTGTCTCTCATAGTTGAAGTGTACCTATGATGAAAATTACAGACCTCTCTCATCTTTCCAAGTGGGAGAACTTGCACAATCAGTGGCTGACTAAATACATTTTTGCCCCACTGTACATATATTCTTCCTGATCATAGAGTATGTTTATTCAGCATCATTAGCATTTACGTCGTTATGGCAGCATTTTATATAAAAATTGAAATGTTCACATTATTTATTTCTATTTAAAGTGCATCTTATACTAGCTGTTGACTACCATTAGCAAATCCATGACCTAGCATTTTTTTTCTGAAAAAATTGAAAATTGTCGTTACCGAAACATATTAACAAGAAATAAATTATTAATTATTTATAATGCCATGAATATTTAATTACGTATTTAAGTTCTATGCAAGCACAGTTCATTAAGTCTTTACTTCAAAGTATATACACATTGCCTTAAATTAATTAATAAAAAGTTGACATTTTATTTTTCACAATTCAAGCTGGGAAAATAAGAATCACCCATGTAGAATTTGAATTCCTGGCCCAGCTGTTGTCTGAATTTCCTCAGGCAAAGCTGCATGACTGTGTATGTGTGCCCTGCGATGGACTGAAGTCCTGTCCAGGGTTGGTTTCTGCCTTGAGTCTTGTGCTGCTGGACAGGCTCCAGTGACCCCAAATTGAATTGAAAGGTACAGAAAACGAATTAATAAAATTCAAAAAACAAGAATGTGGTTTTTCAAGATTTTTAATTATTACAAAATGTGAAACAACACACATCAACACAAAAAAGGGTGGAATTCTTATGCAAAAAAAACCTTTCGGCACATGAAGCAACACAAAACAAAAAATGAAGTACAACTCTTCATCTACTCAGCTAGTACAACAAACCAAAACACAGCTGGTTGTTGAGTCTGCATCTACTAAAGTCTAACAAAAGCAAGTTGTTGAGTCTTTATTAGTCATTTTAAGTTAGATCTTGATTCCCTGACATACTGTGCTTTATTTGTCATCTGAAATACAAAAAGATGAAAGAAAACCAGAACTGCGCAAGTCAAATTTGATTCTGTAGTAGGACCAAATACAATATACCATCTTTTCAACAGTCTTCAGTTTTGTGTAATTAAAACCTGTGAGCACTTCCAAGCTCTGACATCCTGTTTCGCATCTTTTTTCAGCCTCTTCAACTGTACAGCGGATTCGCAACCAGAACCCAAACCCAACAACAAGACAATGGCACAGAAAGTAAGACACAAAAAGGGAGGCGAGGAATGGATCTGGATAATGTCAAAGGTAGTGGAATCATTGATGTGGCACTTGTCTTTTCCTCCTGGTGTTGACTGATTAGTAAGAGAACTTTCCGTTATGTTCTCAGGCAAGCTCAGACTCATACGCAACATCGCTGCTCGAACATGTCAGCACATTCCTTACTCTCATGAATCGGCTAAACCAAAATTCTGGCTGATTTTAATTCAGAATCGACCTGCAGTGCTTGTACACGAGTCGGGATTTGTGATGCAGGAAACCCTCTAAGCAATCCACAAACCCAACACTTCCAAAACAGGGTTGTAACATGATACAAATCTCACTACACAATCATTCACAAGTCTGGAATCAAAGAAATATGCATGTGCTTTAAAAACAACTGGTACTTAAAAAAAAAAAGGTACAATTAAATTAATTTTTAAATGTAGTTAAGCCATTAATACAGTTGCAAATTTTCCATACCCATTTAATCAAATTCGGGTCAGGTTCTTTGGAATGTGGAAGGAAATCCATGCAGACATGGGGAGCACATAAATTCCACACAGGCAGTGGATGATCCAGGACTCTGGAGGTCTTTGGAGCTGTGAGCTGCCAGCACTGCCCACTGCCCACCGTGCCACCCAATCTGGTTATTGAGATTCTGTTAAAGCAAGTATTTCCTTGGGTTACAAAGTATGCCATGCACTGGAATTTCTAAAGTTCAGCAGCTCTTATTACTGATATTGTAACATGGGTGTACAGAAATACACCTGGACTTGTGGCACCAGGATACCCTGGCAGTCATTAGGTCTACCGGACCCATCCTGGTCATGGCCCGTCCTTCCTCTGGTGAGGTGAGATTTGAGCTGCTTTCCAGAAATGGAGGGGTCTTGCCTTTAGTCACATATCCAGACAAGCCTGCTGCTTATGCAATCTGACAGCCCTAAACATGTTCTCACTGTGCCACAATTCCACGCCCACACTAAAGTGCTACCAAACAATGAGGAACAAAAGCCAGCGGTGAATGCTTAGGAAAACTTGGCAGGAATATGTACAATTAAATTAAAGTCTGCTAAATGCTGTAAATGTAAACCAGTGTAAACCAAACACTCAATTTGGCAGACCTGTAGTTCGCCATTGTCCTGGTCAGGTGACTGTAATGACCATGAGGGTTTCCTGGCACCGTAAGCCCAAGTGTATGTCTGTTCTGGCTCAGCGCTCCTCTGGGATGGGGTCTAGGTCTGTGTGGCATGTGATGCAGACCAGGAAGACCCAGTTATGGATATGAAAGCCATTACATGGATCATATTGACCAAAAATTGAAGGCTTTATACAAAGACTCCAGGGAAGAAAAATGGGATCTAACCAGGACAAACAAATAAGCAGAAGGTCCATATGAAAAACTGCACAAGTTCATGTAACGCTGTAGGCTGAGAAACAGAATCCTGATGTACTGGCTGCCTCTTTAAATGCTAAATAAAGTGTCATCTGCAAGAGAAAAGGTGACTTGGGGATGGGCACTATCAGAGGAAAACTGGGCAAAATAACACAGGCATTGGACAGTAGATGTCTAGTAATAAGTTAAACCCATTTGAGCTCAACATAAGGTCAGAGAAAATGTCCTACAAGCCAGTCACATCTCTAGGAAAAGCTACATAAGCTGGGAATTCAAAAGCAGCCAGCTACAATGTCAAATGCCTGCAAAGCTGGAAACGTTTTTTTGATTAATATAATTTGATTGGCCGCTGTGATGGTACAGCAGCAATTCGCTGATCAGACGGTGAGTGGGCGCCTGAGGGAGGGGAGCACGGCAACAGCGACCCCTGGTCACCCTACAATCTACTGGCGTGCTATTGAGGGAGCGCTTTACCTGCACAGTGCTCTTTGGGATAAGCTCTGGACCTCCCACCAGCCTGACCAGGAAAAGGCGGGGTTAAAAGTGGAAAAAGATAGTGTTTAAGGACATGTATTAATTTTTATTGAATATCATCTTAAGGGACTGTGGTACCCTAGCAGTTAAAGTACTGAACTATGGATCAGAAGGTCCAGGGTTCAAATCCCACCTCTGCCAAGCTGCCACTGTTGGGTCCTTGAGCAAGACCCTTAACCCACAATTGCTTGGACTGAAATGTTTAAAGTGTATCAATTGTAAGTCCCTCTGGATAAGAGCATCTGCTAAATGACCTCAAATGTAGAAACCTTGATTAAAGCATCAATTATTTCACAAAAACATTTATTAGTGATTCCAAGTGTGTATCTCTTAGACTGTATGATCATTAGAAATCAGATTCCACCCTCACAAACTCAGCCAAGACTGCTGCCTTTGCAATCTAACAGCCCTACACACTTTTCCACTGAGCCACAATTCCACGCCCACAATAAAGTGCAAGCAAACAACTACCAAACAATGAGGCACAAAAGCCAGCGGCGAATGCTTGGAAAAACTGGGTGGCAATATGTACAATTAAATTAAAGTCTGCTAAATGCTGGGAATGTAAACCAAAAAAAATCAACAGTCAATTTGACAGAGCCGTAGTTTGTGCATATACAAAAGCTTGTTGGTGTATTATGTTCTTCAAAGTGATTTGTCTAGGCATATGTTTAATGACCTGTTGCATTGTTTTACAGCCAAATGTCAAGAACACAACATTTCACAGACGCCATGGAGGGTACAGATTGAAGTAACTCTGCACATTTTTCCAACTATACATCCGTGATAAATAGTAACTGAATCAGTCTGAAACACTGGGAAAGAGACTAACTGAAGAGGGTTTTGTACTTCAGTTAAAAGTGAACATATAATTAGATTAACCTCACACTAATATGTTCTGGAATCAATTTGTTAGGGTGTACTCACACTAGGCCGTCTGTACAGTGCATGAGCACGTTTGATCGCAAAGTGCAGTTCGTTTGTCTACTGTGATCCTGTACCATGCCCAGCTCACCTGGGCACATCATGCATTCAATGTGTTCGCTAACCATGCATGTCAAAAAAAGGGTGCTGCCTGATTAAACTGCACTGTTACTTTTGGCTGTAAAACAAAGATCCAATTAACCAGTCCCAATAATTCACATTTGCAGCCTTGGCACGCTTATGTCCCTGTGTCAGTAAGCAAGGCTTGTGTTATGTGTCAAATATTTCTGTACATTATTCCTCAAGGGCACCCCTCCAGACAAGTAAGAGACCTCTTTCATCAGTCCGCATCAGAGCACCCTTGGGTAAAGGAAATCACCCAGGATTTAGCACGACTGCACCCACTGCTTCCTTTTGGCTTAATGCAAGTTGGCATACCAACATTATGGTCCATTACTTCCACCACCTGCTTAACTGTTGGTTCAATTAATCAGGCAGAAGTGCCATATCTAGATCTCAATACCTCTCTCAAATCTCTACGCTCTTGGTGTCCACCATGTGCCTCTCAAGTAGAACCTAGACTAGTACAGAGCCATCTGTGGGTTGTCCCACTGCATTGTTTTCCATGGTAAATGATCATTTTTACATTTTTTTCTATACTACATGGCCAAAAGTGTGCAACACTGGTTTGTTCATGGTGATAATCCAAATCCTTGAGTTGGTGCTTTGCTGCTATAGCAGTCCCTCTTCTGTGAAGGCATTCCAATACATTTTGGAACATGACTACACCAGTGCTTCCACCTCAAACCTAAAAATCCATTTAATTATGGTTCTCTCTTTTTGAATGGAGGTGTTGCCATGCTAAAACAGGAAAGTGTTTTCACCCAAGCTGGATTCTTCCCTTCCCTCTAATTCAGAGTCATATCAAATATCAATAAAGTAAAAACAGCCCCTGACATTTATTCCTTCTCCACCAGGCTTAATAGTTGCCAGTGTGCATTCAGAAAGCTAGCATCCTCCTGGCTTCCACCAAATCCAAATTCAAACTGGAGTGCTCCATCACGCTTCACAATATAGCACAGAATGCATTGTACTGTTCCAGCAGTGATGTGTATGGCTGAAATTAGAAGAATACAAACACTTTTGGCCACGTGGTGCATCCAAGTTAAACTGCAGGCGACATGCCACCATGCTCAAGTCACACATCAGACTGGTGTATCATAGAGTTATAATCGACCCCTAGACACTCAGACCTATACAAAGCAGTTTGACAACTATATCGCAATTCTTACCAGACAAGTCATGTTTAGAGCCATGGCAGCAACCAGAACACGTACACACAATAAAATACAGGATGTGGTTTTAAATGAACAATTCCACCTCTAGCTGACCTGGAGCTTAAACGTTTGTGGTAAAGGCACATTACTCCTTTGGTCTTCTTTTATGGCCATCACAAAACATGGCTCACCAGTTGACAAAATCACATTCTCAGTTTTCAATCTGATAATATACACCAAGTCATTTTATGTAACGGGTTTTACAGTAAAGAACCCCTGCAGGGGGAGAGTGCAAAGAGTACACTTAGGTATGAGCATGCACCCTCACTATGAGAGATTTAAAACGGCACAAGCAGCAATCCTCCTTCCTGAAAATGAACTAGATCTCAATATTTTTGAGTCACACAAACTTGGCCAACCAGAGTAACAGCCCCAAGACTGCCATAATATTTTTACTCTCCAAATGACATTCTTTAAATACAAAGGTGGGTCACACCTGAATAAAACAAGCTTGTGTGACATTCCACGTCAAAAAAATGGTTTAAAATCTACACCCGAGGTCCTCCCAGAGCCACACTGTTTTGTTCTGACTAGCTACAAACACTCAAGTGTAGATGATCCAGCAGAACAAAAACGCGGACTGTGTAGGTGTCGCCGCCAACGCGATCGAGATGTTTAGCCTAAAAGCATATTTCGAAATCACAAGGAATGCTGGGATTAGAAGAGGACAGTTCAGAGGGTGACCATGTACCATTCAAGGCTTTTGGGGCTTTCTTTAAGCCGCTCAGTAGCTGTACATAGAGAGAGGGGTGTCCTCCATTATGTCATCCTACGACAGAGGAAACATGACACAATCAATTCTCAAAAGCCACCTTTTGTAATGCTTGTAATGAATAGGACATTAAGAGCAGAATCCATTTTCTTTTTGAATGTACTAGATACCCACCATGGGGAGATCTTGGAGGCGGCGGAATTCCGGTTGCTCATTCCTATGTCTGAATTTAAGGAATAGGAGTAGAGAAATGGCAGCCGCAGTCACCACAAACACAGACACCAGACCGGCCAGAAGAGGATCCATCGAGGATCTGGAGTCTACAGCAGAATAGGTAAGACATTAAGGAAACGCAAGATAAGGCAAGAATCGGCATTTATCAATAGCTGATGTAACCACATAGGCAAGGGATTACTTGGGCAAACCTTTGGCAGGCACTACAATATGGAGTTACATTCACAAATGTCACTTAAAACTTTAGTGTGCAAAAATAAGCCTGATGTTAACCATATACAGAAGTGGTGGCAACTTCTCTGGGTTTGGAGGCATCTGGAATGGACCATCACACAATGGAAACATGGATTATGACCACCTCCTTGTTTCTACACTCATTGACCATTTTAGTTAGATGCACTTTGTAGCTCTACAATTAGACTGTAGTCCATGTGTTTCTCTACATACTTTGTTTATCCTCTTTACTCTGTCTCTAATGGTCAGGATCCCCACAGATCAGGTACTATTTGGGTGGTGGAGCATTCTCAGCACTGCACTGACACTAATGTGGTGGTATGGATGGATCAGACACAACAATGTTCACTCACTGTGCACTTTATTAGACACATCTACCTTATTGCTCCACCTTGTAGATGTGAAGTCAGAGACAGCATCTCATCTGTTGTTGCACAGTTTGTGTTAGTCATCCTCTAGTCCTTCATCAGTGCTCACAGGACCCTGCCTACAGGATGCTGGTAGGTGGAATATTTTCAGTGAAGCAGTGACACACCATCACATCAGTATCACTGCAGTGCTGAGAATGATCCTCCACCCATATAGTACTTGATCTGTGGTGGTCCTGTTGGGGTCCTGACCATTAGAGGACATGGTATAGAGGTGTAACAATGTATGTAGAGAAACAGATGGACTACAGTCTAATTGTAGACCTACAAAGTGCTTCTATACGGAAGTGAAACTGAGAAAATGGACAATCAGAGTGGAAACGGAGGTGGTCATGATGTTATGCCTGACTGGTTTATATGGTTTAACTTCATCCTTAATTTAAATGTTTGTTGATAGCGCCATCTTGCATACACTTTAAGCTCTCTAAGAGCTGCGTGTTTGTATTTTGTCTTTTGGGATTCCTCGTGTTGACACAGCGTGTCTAAGTGTAAAAGTGTACAAGCGCCAATAGATACGCGGTCACCCTTAGCCCAGATACTATAACGTGGTGGGCAGTGTTTACATATCCATACACCAATCTGTACTATACTGACACTAGTTGGCAGTGGCACAAAGCTCAGTCTGTTCTTTTGTTTTGTCAGCGTCAAGCCGCCCCAGGCCCCCGCCAGTCTCAAAGCCTCCAGCAATATAATCATACTCTTGTTCTCCGCACACACAATCAGCTTTTACTAAGCGCTTGCTACAGGTTTTTGCACAACTCGTCCTCGATCATAGAAAGAGGTGAAACAGTGGGGGCGTGTGTGCGCAGTGTGTGCAGCTGCGTTTTGATAACAGAGGCGTCAATAAAAGACGCGGTGATGTATTAAAATAGTCAGACATGCACTGTGAGACATGGCAACCCAAATACAAAGAACCTACAGTATGAGGGGGGGTTCCAGAGCCTACCTCGGACCCCAGGGTGCAGTTCGGAGTAAAGAATGTTTATGATATTCTGAAATGATCCCTGTGCTGCAGTTAGCTTGGCAGCTATGCTAGCACCCAGAGTTCACCAGTAGAGTAAGTGTTTTGCTTTTATTTTTCACTTTCAATCCATTACTCACTAAATGAAATGAGATTTTTCAGCACTTTATTTTTAAATATGCTTTGGGTTAATGATTCTGGCCAACTATAGGTTTTTTAAAGTCTTTTAAACATCAACTAAGTCATCATTACACTTGTTAAACTCCTCAGTTCATGTTACATTTAATTTACGATGGATTTGTCCGAACATATCCCCTTCGTAAATCAGGGAGCTCCTGTACAATATCTGCCTTAATATCGTAAATCAGTGTGGATTTTCTGGGGGTCTGGAACGGATTAATTAAATTTACATTATTCCTTATGGGAAAAATTTGCGCAGTACTCGACGTTTTCGAAGAAAAACCGAGATACGACTGTACTAGAAACGAAACTCACGCTCACTGTCATCTCCGACGTTCAGCTCAGAAGGGAAGTCAGCACGGTTTTTACCCAGGACAGGAGTGCTGCTTTCCAGGTTGCTCTGCACTGTTGTCTGGATGTTGGTGGTGGAGGTTGTTTTGGGAGCTGTGGTACCTTTAGGGGTAGCAGTCGACGAGCTGTTGGGAGTTGTTACCACAGTACTGGTGTCACTATCCACGGTGGTGGTTGCAGAAGTCTTGGTGGTTTCACCAAAGGCAGATGTGCTCGTTTCATTATTTGTTTTTGGTACAGGCGTGGTTGAAATGGTGTTGGTTACGTTTGGTGGATGGGTGGAATTGGTTTGGGTATTTCCTGGTGAAAGCTTGGATTCATCTTGGCTATCTGTGAGGTTTCCAGGGACATTTGTACTGTTTGCTGGCAGGAGTGAGTCCACTGTAGTTCCGGTAGACTCTGTAGGTGCTTCATGGGAAGAAACAGAAAGAAAGAAAGATGCTTAGATAGGAAATCAATCTACTGAATTATTATTGTCAGATTAGTGTAATGTAAACAGTGTAATACAGAGGAAATGACAGATTTAGATTGGATTAGAAATGAATTACTGAAATTAATGAAACTGCATTACAGAAACAGCTCAATGGAGGAAATTAAGTTTCCCTCTCAGACATCACAGAAATCAGTGAGCACAGGAAAAGTGCTCCTTGAATGCGACTGGGACCTCCATCTGACTGTGGCTGGAGTATTCATTTCTATAAGTTGTGCCTCAGTAGTTAAGGCTCTGGACTACTAAGTGGACTTGAAATCATGCACTTGAAACAGGAGTCCATTGTTTCTTATGCATGGAGTCTTGACAAGAACATAAGTGTAGACTGGTTACTAGTGAAAGAATCATATTGAAGATTCAAGAGATTTACTGTCATATGCACAGAAACAGTTACTCTGCCTATTGAACTGCAAGTTATTAAATCACCATCTAAATATTAAGTATACGTTTAAAATCAAAATGTATATACACTTAAAAAAGAAAGATTAAACAGCTGTGCAATGTATTGTGTAGCAGCTACTGATCCTTAAGTTTGTGTTGTAATAGTGTTGCAATCGCATACAAAGTCAGAAAGTAACTGCGGTTGTCTGATGAATAAAATATATTTATCACTTTAATCCTTATTGGAATAGCCCTACATACGAGAAGACAACTTAAGCTTCAACAGAATGCTTTTATTACCCTTTAATAACCCAGTAACATTTTCATCATGTCTTATTTTGATTACAACATTTCAGAGCAATTTCTGTGACATAGGGTTGCCAAGGTGCGGTGATTACCAGAATGATATCCATGTAATACTATTTAATGCTTATTTTTTAATGCAAATGTTTTGTTTTATTACGGACTTTTAAGAAATAATGTACGATAGGGTTGGGCAATATGAGATATTTTATTGTATCCAGTTAAGGTGGGTTTAAATCCCATTTCTGCCAAACTGCCACTGTTGGTTCTTGAGCCAGGCCCTTAATTCACAATTTCATGGATTGTATCAGTTGTTGTACCAGTTGCTCTGTGTAAGAATGTGTGCCAAATGACTAAATGTAATGTTATGGATGTAAATGTACACTGCCCTGGCCAAAAAAATGGAACCACATGGATTTAACTAAAAAGAATAAATAAATAGGTAAGAGGCTCCCATCGGATAATTACTGCATGGGTGATTATGTTTCCTCTGGCAACAAGTTATTTAACCCTAACTGATGCAGTGAGTCGTCTCTCATTTGTTAAACAGCAATGTCGAAAGACACATCCTGTGGTCGTGGAAAAGATGTTAATCTGTTTCATTATTGGCATGCATCAAGCAGAAAAAACATCTAAGGAGATTGCTGAAACTACTAAAACCGGGTTAAGACCTGGCCAATGCATTACTAAAAAGTGGAAGGACAGTGGGGAAACATCATCTTCGAGGAAGGAATGTGGTCAAAAAAAAATCTTAAATGTTTGGTGAAATCAAATTGTAGAAAAACAACAGTAGAACTCGGGGATATGTTTAATAGTGCAAGTAAGAGCATTTCCACACCACACACAGTGCGAAGGGAACTCAAGGGATTGGGACTTAAACAGCTGTGTTGCCTTAAGAAAACAACTTGTCAGTGGTGAAACCAACCGGCAAGAATTCCCATCCAAAACATGGGTATTAGTGTGGAGATTTGTCCCCCACAGTTGCTGCTACAACAGCTTTTGTTCTTCTGAAAGAGCTTTCCACTAGACTTTGGAACATGACTGTCAGGTTGACTTCTGATGTTTGGACACCAAGTCCTGGCTACTTTTGGCATTTGAGTGCATTTTCATGGTTGTCTGATGGAGTTGAGGTCCAGGGTCTGTGCAAGCCAGCCACTTTCTCAATCAAAGCTGGCAAACCAATTCTCTACGGAATTTTCTTAAGGACAGTAGGGCAGAAAGCTTATGAACTGACTTGTTGGAAGTAGAATCCTATAAATTTGTCATATTGAGAGTCACTGGAGTATCAGTACAACTCAGTCTACTGCCACGGTCAATGGAGAGAAAGCAGAGAAAATGTTGCTTTACATTATGAATATGTTACAAGTGAGTGTTGTAGAAACTGCAGCTCTCAGAAATTAGAAGGGGTGTCCACAAACTTTTGTCTAAATAGTATACTTTCGGTGTGTATATATTTTTCCTATTGGTACATAGTGTGTATTTTCTTTGCTTTACTTTACTTACTTTACTTTTATAGTTTGGGATGCCACATCGTTGTACTTATAAAATGACAATAAAAGATATCTTATTTTCAAATCATATGTAGGTATACAGTGGTGCTTGGAAGTTTGTGAACCCTTTAGCATTTTTTCTCTAGTTCTGCAGTCGTGCTTGAAAGTTTGTGAATTTTCTATATTCTGCATAAATATGACCTAAAACATCATGATTTTCACACAAGTCCTAAAAGTAGATAAAGAGAACCCAGTTAAACAAACGAGACAAATATATTATACTTGGTCATTGTATTTATTGAGGGAAAATGATCCAATATGACAGATTAGTGAGTGGCAAAAGTATGTGAACCTCTAGGATTAGCAGTTAATTTTAAGGTGAAATTACAGGTTGTTTCCAGGTAAGTCAGTCCAGTCAATGGGATGAGTGGGCACCCTGTTTTATTTAAAGAACAGGGATCTATCAAAGTCTGCTCTTCACAACATGTGTGTGTGGAAGTGGGGACTGTGGTAGCCTAGCTGGCAAGGTACTGGACGATGGACCAGAAGGTCCTGGTTCAAATCCCACCTGCCAAGTCCTTGAGCAAGGCCCATAACCACAATTGCTTGGATTGTGAGATTGTGTCAATTGTAAGTCGCTCTGGATAAGGGCGTCTGCTAAATGCTGTTAAATGTAAATGTATCATGACACAAACAAAGGAGATTTCTGAGGACCTCAGAGAAAGAGTTGTTGATGCTCATCAGGCTGGAAAAGGTTACAAAACCATCTCTAAAAGAGTTTGGACTCCACCAATCCACAGTCAGAAACAAATGGAACAAATGGAACAAATTCAAGAAAATTGTTCCCCTCCCTAGGAGTTTTCGACCCATCAAAGATCACTCCAACAGCAAGGCGTTGTAATTGTTGTTGTAAGGTTACAAAGGACTCCCCAGGGTAACTTCTTAGCAACTGAAGGCCTCTCTCACATTGGCTAATGTTAATGTTCATGAGTCCACCATCAGAAGAACCACTGAACAACACTGGTGTGCATGGCAGGGTTGCAAGGAGAAAGCCACTGCTGTCCAAAAGAACATTGCTGCTCGTCTGCAGTTTGCTAAAGATCACATGTAAACACTGCATTCCAGCATAAGAACCTTATCCCATCTGTGAAACATGGAAGGTAGTATCAATCTGGGCCAGGACAGCTTGCCATCATTGATGGAACAATGAATTTTGAATTATATCAGAGAATTCTAAAGGAAACTGTCAGGACATCTGTCCATGAACTGAATCTCAAGAGAAGGTGGGTCATGCAGCAAGACAACGACCCTAAGCACACAAGCCGTTCTACCAATGAATGGTTAAAGAAGAATAAAGTTCATGTTTTGGAATGGCCAAGTCAAAGTCCTGTTGTGACGCAGTTAATGTGAGGAAACCCACCAGCATCCCAGAGCTGAAGCTGTTCTGTACAGAGCAATGGGCTAAAATTCCTCCAAGCCGGTGTGCAGGACTGATCAACAGTTACAGGAAACGTTTGGACAGTTATTGCTGCACAGGGGGGTCACACCAGATACTGAAAGCAAAGGTTCACATACATTTACCACTCACTAATACGTAATATTGGATAATTTTCCTCAATAAATAAATAAGTATAACATTTGTCTCATTTGTTTAACTGGGTTCTCTTTATCTACTTTTAGGAGTATAGAAATATAGAAAATTCAAAGAGTTCACAAACTTTCAAGCACGACTGGAAGCACTAGACTCTAGAATCTACAAGATGAAAATTTGTCAGTCCTGATCAGATCTGCTGTTCTCTTCCTTTTCTGTTTCCCACCTCAATGCCCGACTGAAGATGGCATCCTACTAATATATGGCAGCAGCTGTTGCAGGAGTGTGAACAGTGTTGACGAGGTGTTTCTCTGGCCTTGCGAATGAAGCAGAATCTGCCCGCCATCATCAGGTTTCAAACATTCGCACCTTTGTGTCAAACCTCACACTGCATTTGTTCACATCGTCTCTCACCTCTCCCAACCCCCTCTCGTCCTCTAGCTATTATTTCTTGTTACTCTTTCAAGCTGGAGCTCTTTGAAGCTATTGTTTCACAAATATGGCAGATTGATTGGCTGATGCTCGCTGGTAACAAAGGTCACCAGATTGGATGGCAAAATATCTGCAACCTCAGACATTTGCGGCTAGAGCCTCCTACAGTAATTCACCAGGCTGCATCTTTTTACACATAATAGATGTCATACAAGGGGTTTGTATGGTTTTTTTTTGCATTTTGAACTCTATGGTAATTGCATGCTACTTTGTCTGAGTGATTCACTTCAAAATGATCCCTAATTAGAGACTGTATTTATAGGTACATGTATGGTGTGTTTATGTACACACTGAAGAGAGTGCCTTAAGCCACGAGACTGAAAATCACTTCTGAAGTCCTCTGTCTGGATCTCAGTGTCGGTCCATTTGTGAGGTTTTTTGTTTGTTTTTAATCACAAGAATGTCTCGCAAATTAGTCCCTAGAAGTGTTTGGTGCGAAAGCAGATATAGGCACTTGCGTCACTTATGTTTGCACCAATTGGCGTACTCATACTTCTGAACCAACCACTGCATACTTGCATCACTCAGGGTTCCTATGCGCTAAGAAAAGCACCTACATTGAAGCAGGAGCTAAACATGTCTACAATCGTCCCCAGTTCCTGCGGTGCGAGCACGCAAGAAATGGGGCACTTTCTCCAACAGTTCTACGAACTATAAAAAAGCTCCTCAGGTGAAGAAGTGCCTACTAACATTAAAACATTCAAATTAGCAGCTCAGGTGGCTCAGAGGTAAGAGGTGACTTCTGGAAACAGCAACTCCGAAGTCCCTAGGTTTGAAATCCCCAGTGGAGCTTCAACATGAAGGTTGAGCGGTGCGTTTACAGAAGCTTCCCATGGACTGTCCATGGCGTACCTCCACCTGTGCTCAGTGAATTCAGGGTTAGGCTCCAGACCCTCCCCAAATGTCGCCGACCAGGATAAGAAGGGGTAAAAGCTCTGCTTTGCAATTAAACAGTGTACAATCCAAGCAATTTGAGTTAGGACCTTACTCAAAGTCCCAAAAGTGGCAGCTTGGGGATTTAGACCCAAGTCCAAATAACTGCACATCAACTGGCAATTTTTCTTCTCCTGTATCAGTGTTTCTCAATATTGTTCCCCCCCCGGAGCCGCCCTGCTCTACACATTTGAGTGGTTTTCCTGTTTAAACACACCCACTTTAGCTCAGTAATGAGCTTGTTAATGGGCTGACTAGTTGGATCAGGTACGTTGGGAGCAGAGTAAACACTAAAACGTGCAGAGCGGTGGGGCTGCAGAATCAGGATTGAGAAACACTGTCCTTTAAGGCACCGCTGGGACTAGATTAGTTTGACAGTGGAGTTTTTCCTGCTTATTTCACCACTGCCGCTTAAGCTGCCTCTGCCCATTATCACAGGTGTTTTGTCTCCTTCCTCCACACCCTCCCCCTCCGTGCATGTGTCCTACAGATCCCAATTATTCATACCACCTGTGCTAGCTTAGCTTGTGCAAACAATGGAGACCTTCCAATCTAACAGTTGAAACCCAGCTGACCTTCAGCCAGGAATACTTGTAGGGTCAATATGATTAAAAGAAAAAGAACTAAACGCAATGTAATGCAACCATTATATATATATATTTCTGAATCTCTTTATTAGAATATAACCAGAAAATGATGCAGTATTAAAAGAAAGGAAAAAAAAACTAATCAGGAAAGACTTCAACTTCTCTAGGCTACAGTGGCACGTATTCAGTGTGACCTCCCCTTACACTCGAGACAAATTTTTGTAGTCAAAACGTGCCGAGAACCGAATTCCCCAGAGTTCCGAGGTGGACGAGAACCACTGTACGATCGTTCCCAGTCCCTGCGGTACAAACACCGCACTTTCTCCAACAGTTCTAAGAACCAGTTCTAAGTACCTTTGGTGCGAAAGTGCTAACATTGAGCAGAACATAAGTTGTTCCAGGGTCACTTATCAATAATCAAACACAGATAAGTTGCCTCACCTGGAGCCTGTGTGATGTCTGTCAAGGCATTGTGGCTTTGGTCGAGGGTGGTATTACCAGAGAGATCTGATGCGGCCCTGCTGTCATCTGTGGAGGCATTCAGATGGGTGAGGGATTCTGACTCTGCAGTCGAGAAGCTGTGGGGAGGTGAGGAGGTGGATGGCACACTGAGATTTAGCGTGGGTGAGCTGGAAAGAATTTCACCTAGGGAGAAACACAAACACACACAAACACAGAGTCCAAGGTTACAGAGCTCTTTATCTAGCATTCAGATCTCAGTCACATCATCGAATCTTGTTTGCTGGCCACGAGGAAGATCAAGGGTTTTACTGGGACCGATGACTTGCAGTAGAAATGCAGATGGACTCCTGATGACTTCCTGGAGGCAACTGATGCACAAGCATAATGGGCTAATCATGTGTTTGTGGGTGGCA
The DNA here is from genome assembly GCA_025084515.1 of Ancistrus triradiatus. Classification (NCBI taxonomy): domain Eukaryota; kingdom Metazoa; phylum Chordata; class Actinopteri; order Siluriformes; family Loricariidae; genus Ancistrus; species Ancistrus triradiatus. Next base: position 7,095 of record JAJAGP010004286.1, on the reverse strand, counting down.
GCAGTGCGAGGGGGGTGGGGGGTGGGGGGGTAGTCCAGATGGAGAGTGATGAATCCGTTCAATTTTTATGCGTACGTGTAAAGCAGGGAGGTGAGGCAGACAACAGAAGAGACAGAAGCCAGCTATTAAAAGATGCCTCAGTAATATATTATTCAGAACAATCTGGAGTTTCTCAGTGGGAGTCAGTCCTCTCCGGCCACGCTAAATAAATAATGAGAAAATGTCATCTGTACCTGACTAACATCTTTTGAGGAGGGCTGACTCGCATTCAGAACCATTCCTGTAGTCTACTGTGCTGTACATGTACTTATAAAAATGGTAATTACGAACCATCCTATGAAGTCAATTCAGCTATAAACAACAGTCACGTGTAAGACAAAGACACTAGTGCGATAAAAACAGGGGTATAGGACTTTTTGTTCAGGAAAAACATAGTGGGACAAAAAAGGAATCACAGGAAATCACACTTAAATTATGGTTGAAAATAAGTATTTGGTCAAAAACAAAAGTTCAACTCAATACTTTGTAACAACCTTTGTTGACAATGACGGAGATCAAATGTTTCCTGTAAGTCTTCACCAGGTTGGCACACACTGTAGCTGGTATTTTGGCCCATTCCTCCATGCAGATCGCCTCTAGAGCAGTGATGTTTTGGGGCTGTCGCTGGGCAACACGGACTTTCAACTCCCTCCACACATTTTCTATGGGGTTGAGGTCTGGAGACTGGCTACGCCACTCCAGGACCTTGAAATGCTTTTTATGGAGCCACTCCTTCGTTGCCCGAGTGGTGTGTTTGGGATCATTGTCATGCTGGAACCCCCAGCCACGTTCCATCTTCAACGCTCTCACTGATGGAAGGAGGTTTTGTCTTAAAATTTCACGATACATGGCCCCGTTCATTCTTCCCTTAACACAGATCAGTCGTCCTGTCCCCTCTGCAGAAAAACAGCCCCAAGCATGTGTTTCCAACCTCAACTTCACAGTAGGTATGGTGCAACTCACATTCTTCTTCTCCTAAACACACGAGTTGAGTTTTTATCATACGTTCTATTTTGGTTTCATCTGACCACAATGATATTCTTCCTATCCTCTTCTGGATCTTCCTATGCTTCTCTGGGCCAAACTTCAGACTGGCCTGACATGTACTGGCTTAAGCAGAAGGACACGCCTGGCACTGCAGGATCCGTTCGGTGTAGTGTGTTACTGATGGTAAGCTTGTTTATGCTGGTCACAGCTCTCTGCAGGTCATTCATCAGGTCCCTCCGTGTAGTTCTGGGATTTTTGCTCACCTTCTCATGATCATTTTGACCCCAGGGGATGAGATCCTGCGTGGGGTCCCAGATAGAGGGAGATTTTCAATGGCCTTGTATGTCTTCCATTTTTTTACAATTGCTCCCACAGTTGATTTATTCACACCAACCTGCTTGCCTATTGTAGATTCACTCTTCCCAGCCTGCTGCAGGTCTACAATTTTCATCCTGGTGTCCTTCGACAGCTCTTTGGTCTTGGCCATGGTTGAGTTTGGAGTCTGACTGTTTATTGCTGTGGACAGGTGTCTTTTATACAAATAACAAGGTCAAACAGGAGCCATTAATACAAATAACGAGTGGAGGACAGAAGAGCTTCTTAAAGAAGACGTTACAGGTCTGTGAGAGCCAGAAATCTTGCTTGTTTGTGGGTGACCAAATACTTACTTTCACCACGATTTACAATTAAATTCTTTAAAAATCCTACTGTGATTTCCTGGATTTTTTTTTCTCGTTTTGTCTCTCATAGTTGAAGTGTACCTATGATGAAAATGACAGACCTCTCTCATCTTTCCAAGTAGGAGAACTTGCACAATCAGTGACTGACTAAATACTTTTTTGTCCCACTGTATAATCTCTATTGACAATAACAGTACAGTGGTACCTCGACCACCTCGGAACTCGTTGAATTCGGCTCTCGGTTGTATAGGCTATTGTCGTTCCTCGTGTACTCTGCACACTTGCTTAAACTCGTATGAGTCGAGCCGAGCAAAAAACGATTCACATTTAATGATTCACAATTCACGGCTCCTCTTGGGTTTCAGGCTGGTCAGTTAGCATTAGCAGCAATGCTACCTACTTGCTTAGTTAAATCCAAGTGGTGACCTTTTTTTTGGCCAGGCAGTGCATTTCCCAAACACCCTCCCGTCCATTTTTACCAAGGGTGCTTGACTGTATTTTTGCGATCACATGTACACTGTGCAAAAATCTTAGGCCATCATTAGATTTGTTGTTTTAGCAATGGTATAAATTACCATATATAATGTTGTGGTCGACTGGACCCAAAAATTTAGATTTGTCACTCCATAATACCCTTTTAATCTTAGTGAGCTTTAGCACATCTTAAAAATTTCACTCTGTTCCATTAAAAAAGTGGTTAATGGGCTGCTATGCTTACAAAAAGATCATCATCTTGAACTTTGAACTATAGAAGTGTCAACCTTGAAATAACTATATATGGACATTATACCATTGCTAAAATAATGGTATATCTAATCGAATGGTAGCCTAAGACTTTTGTAGAGTACTGTATATCATCTGGATCGAACAAAAATGAACTATTTTATTCTGACAGTATACAGCTCAGGGATGACTCTAGGATCTTCAGGGGTGCTAAGCACATAATGAGACCAGCACCCCCATCCCTTTTTTTATACAAAACAACTATACTTTTTAGCATTGGTTTAGACGGTCTTACCCAGACCCAGTCTTACCCAGACATCTGACTTGTTGAAAAGACACCAACAAATCTGAGAAAATGTCCATTAATGCTTAGTCTGTGAGCCTCAAAGCCATCATTTGGATCATACCATTTGCGAGATAAGGGGAAACTGCTGAAACTGTGAGAATATTAATGTTTAAACCACAAACTTTCTATGGTTTTAACAATTTTTCAGCTGATCATAGACAACCAGTTTAAAAATAAAAGTTTGCTAATCTTAGAGGCGCTGGGCCTTAATTTAGGGGAACTTGAGCACCCCTAAAAAGGGTCTACACATGCCTGTGATAGAGCTGGAATGTTAACATTTCTAACACAAAGTGTGACAGAAAAAACAAGAGCACTGCACAGGTCTGTACAGTAATCTAGTATAAACAACAGATCAACAGTGCTATGTAAAAGTTTGGGCACCCCTTTTCAGATTAAATGTTTGGTTGATTTTCTACATGAAAAGAAGCTGTGCTTCAAAAGGAGTGATTCAAGCTTGAGCAATATTTATTTAATTCTGGTGGTGTTTGAAATTCATTATATCCAGTGATGTTCTTAAAAAAAAAAAAAGTAATCCACAGCTAGTCATCACTAGAACTAGTAATCTCTTGCTCCCCCTATGAAATCTGTCTTTTGCCCTCTACTTTTCTTTGTTCCTCCCATCACCTCTGGCCTGACCCAGTAACTCATTACTTGTGCTCAGTCTCTCTCCCTCCATGTCCTGAGGCACGTTTGAGAAAAAACAGAGGCTCCATGTTAATGATATTAGTGCACTGATAGGAAGACATGTCGCTCTTAAAGCTGTCCTAGTCACGTTCTCAAATGAAAAGATTTATTTTACATATGTTACTGCAAGGAATGGGTGCTGTAAAGAAAGTGTATGGGATGTTTCATTTGGCAGATCAAATTAGTTTGAAGTTCTTGTCACTGTCACTCTCCACACACGTCTTCATAACCTCATACTCCATTGGTAAATGATTTCTGTAGATCCATATTTGAGCAGCTGACACTCAGACGCTTCTATCTCACTTTCCCTCTCTGACACACACACACACACAATTGTGTGTCCACCTGCTGAGACAAGAGGTGTGCATGAAGCCCCCGAGTCCACCACACTCTGACAGCAGAAAAGTGTGCCTCAGACTGAGCTCCACAATAATAGCCCTGTTCTCCAGAGCTGCCCAGCACTACGACTCGCACTCTCCTGACACAAGCACACACTTAATGCAGCTCGCACATGACCGCTGCCATGCACAACGACCGCATTTATCAAGAGCAATTATGTGAGGTTAGTGCAAGAGGTCGGGGTTTCGAGAAGAACTCTATTTTGAGTAGCGGGTGAACTGAAATGAATCACATCAGTGTTTGAGCTTTCTGTGGCAGACTTACGTTTTAGAATGTCTAGCATCGTAATCCTTCTCTGACTTTCATAATATTAGGCTTACACTCTGGGAGCCAGACAGACAAGCACTGCACTGTTACACAATTGTTTATCAGGAACACCGTGGCATTTACCAAGATCTCTCGCTGGTATAACATGGAGCTCATAAGGTGAAAGTGAAAAGGTTGAGGAAAGTGTGTAAGCTCCTCGGGCGTACTGCTTTGCCCTTTTCATGTTGACGTGTATTGATCATTTTCTATCGAAGACACAGACTGGACACAGCGATGGAGAAATGGCTTATAGACTGGACATACAGTGGTGTGAAAAAGTGTTTCCCTCTTCTTGATTTCCTTTTTTTTTTTTGCATGTTTGTCACACTTAAGTGTTTCGGAACATCAAACCAATTTTAAATATTAGTCCAAAGACTACACAAGTAAAAAAATGCAGTTTTTTAAATGAAGGTGTTTATTTTAAGGGAGAGAAAACATCCAAAACTACATGGCCCACTGTGAAAAAGTGATTGTCCCCTAAACCTAATAACCGGTTGGGCCACCCTTAGCAGCAACAACTGCAACCAAGCGTTTGTGATAACTTGCAATGAGTCTTTTTACAGCGTTGTGGAGGAATTTTGGCCACTCATCTTTGCAGAATTGTTTGTAATTCAGCCACACTGGAGGGTTTTCGAGCATGAATGGCCTTTTTAAGGTCATCCGCCAGCCACAGCATCTCAATAGGATTCAGGTCAGGACTTTGACTAGGCCACTCCAAAGTCTTCATTTTGTTTTTCTTCAGCCATTCAGAGGTGGACTTGCTGGTGTGTTTTGGATCATTGTCCTGCTGCAGAACCCAAGTTCGTTTCAGCTTGAGGTCACGAACAGATGGCCGGACATTCTCCTTCAGGATTTTTTGGTAGACGGCAGGATTCACAGTTCCAGCAGCAAAACCGCCCCAGACCATCACACTACCACCACCATATGTTACTGTTGCTATAATGTTCTTCTTCTGAAATGCTGTGTTACTTTTAAACCAGCTGTAATGGGACACACCTTCCAAAGAGTTCAACTTTTGTCTCGTCAGCCCACAGAATGTTTTCCCAAAAGACTTGAGGATCATCAAGATGTGTTTCTAAAAAAATTGAGATGAGCTTTAAATGTTCTTTTTGATCAGCAGTGGTTTTCTTCTTGGAACTCTGCCATGCAGGCCATTTTTGACCAGTCTCTTTCTTATGGTGGAGGCATGAACACTTCTTTGAACAGTTCTTTGGATGTTGTTGTGGGGTCTTTAGTGACCGCTTGGATCAGTCGTCGCTGCGCTCTTCAGGTAATTTTGGATTACCGGCCACTAATGGAAAGGTTCACCACTATTCCATGTCTTCACCATTTGTGGATAATTGCTCTCACTGTGGTTCGCTGGAGTCTCAAAGCTTTAGAAATGGCTTTATAACCCTTTCCAGACTGATAGATCTCAATTACTTTCTTTCTCAGTTTCTTTCTTTGGATGTTGGCATGGTGTGTAGCTTTCTAGGATCTTTTGGTGTACTTCACTTTGTCAGGCAGGTCCTATTTAAGTGATGTCCTGATTGAGAACAGGTGTGGCTAGAGACAGTGAACTCAGGTGTGATAAACCATAGTTATGTTTTAACAAGGGAGGACAATCACTTTTTTACACAGGGCCATGTAAGTTGCGATTTTTTTCTCCCTTAATAATAAACACCTTCATTTAATAACTGCACTTTGTGTTTACTTGTGTTGTCTTTGACTAATATTTAAATTGGTTTGATGTTCCGAAACACTGAAGTGTGACAAACATGCAAAAAAATAGGAAATCAGGAAGTAGGCAAAAACTCTTTTTCACACCACTGTAGCTCTGGGGAAATGGCTTACAGGCTGGACATAGCAATGGCTTTATGGCTTATAGACTGGACGTACCTCTGGGGACATGGCTTACAAAGTGGGCACATCTCTGGGGAAATGTCTTACAGATTGGACATAGTGATGAGGAAATGGCTTACAGACTGGACACAGCTCTGGGGAAAGGGTTTAAAGACTGGACATAGCTCTGGGGAAATTGCTTATGGACTGGACATACATCTGATGAAATGGCTTTCAGATTGGACATAGCTCTGGAGAAATGTATTACAGAGTAGTCACAGCTCTGGGGAAATGGCTTACTGACTGGACATAGCACTGGAGACATGTCTTACAGAGTAGTCACAGCACTGAGGAAATGTCTAACAGACTGGACACAGCTCTGGGGAAATGGTTTACATAGTGCATAAATGGATGGCGAGCTGCTGTATGGCCTCTGAGCAAAGCAGCACTGAAAAATGATGTAATATAATTGATTTTACCACAACTTGGTGTGTAAACATTAGCATATAAAAGCTTCAAACTGACACAATTAATTGTTTTATTCATTGTCTGGATGTTACATCCTGGACAATCCACAGTGTGTAAACAACCATAAAACAATTACATGCATTATCAATCAGTTGAGATTATGTCACATGAGAAGTTAACATTACGTCGAAAAGGAGGGAACTGTAGCACTGCAGAGTTCGTAAAGACAGACGACAGGAGAAGGAAGAGGGGAAGGTGAGAGGTGTGGAAACTTGGCAACGGAAAAAGTGAGAGAGGGTGCGAAAGAAAGCACCTGTCAAGGAAAGAGAATATGCAGAGGGAAAGAAGGACCGAGATATTTACTCTTACAATATTTACTCTGGGGGCACGGAAAACTATCGCTGACATTGTGAATTAAAGAGATTAAAGAGACTCTCGCGGAGGAACGGACTGACGTCGTTCGAGCTGAAGTGGAAGCAAGACTTCTCATATCCCCCAGCACATCCGCATACACACACCTGGACGAGGCCAGCTTTTGTTTTCAACCAAGCATGCATTTAGCCACTTGGATTTGCTAATTTCAGCTTTGAAGGCGAGTTCAAAGAGACGACGGTTTCTGATCAGATGGGTTCAAGCGACACC
>JAJAGP010004285.1:0-52860 GCA_025084515.1 Ancistrus triradiatus | reverse complement strand
GAATCAGGCATGTTTTTCCTATACAATCTTTGGAGAATTATGAGAAGTTGCCTGGACAAATATGGCGACAGCGTTGACGCATGAACCGTGGTCTATGGTAAAATGTATGTGTTCACAAAATCAGGGTCTGCTGTGTTAAATAACATCCTTGTCCTTTGGCATGATGACATCTGTTTCCTCCTCCTTATTTTTTTCCTCTATGAACCAAGCGTTCACACCTTCAACTATGATTCAAAGTTGAAACACTGATCTATCTGTGCTTGCATGTTCCTGGTTACATGTCTACCACAAAATAACTGCAAGTATGAAAATCCTCATTTGCAGATATTTTTGTAGTGTAGCACAGTGAGGAAAACAAAACTCTCACTTCCTCCAGGCAAATGGGTTTAAAAATATCATATACTATATAGTATGTAAATATAGGATACTGTAAGATATACAGTATAGTGTTTGTTAGAAAAAACCTATGACATCGTGCCTCTGTCACCATTTTAACAGTCATTTCAGTTTCATTCAGGAAAACGTCCAGGAGAAACATTTAGAAACCAACTTTATTCCAACTTTTATTAGTATTATAAATAAATAGTGAAAGATTACAGCATCTTAACTAACTTAGTATTGGTTACTTTAATAACGCATTCTTTACTGTTTTTGTTTCTAAATTGGAGAGTATGCTCTGTAGGCTCATCTAACTCAACAGTGTTTTCAGATTTTTCCTTTACTCATGACCATATTGAGATTTAATCAGAGGTCATAAATGGACAAGAGCACACAGTACATGAACATTGCTAAGGGATTCTGAGCCAAATTCTGAATCCACTAGTGAAAACGCTTGTTTGAATCTTTGTGGAGAAAGATTAATACTGCAGCAGGATAATGACCACAGATACACCAAGTCAAGTCAGATTTGTTTATATAGCACTTTTTACAATGAAGCAATGTCTCAAAGCAACTTTACAATTTTATCTTCGAATATCTAATATCTATCTATCCAATCCCAAACTGAGCAAGCCTAAGGCGACAGTGGCAAGGAAAAACTCCATAAACATTATGAGGAAGAAACCATGGGAGGACCAAGACTCCTTGGGTGGCACAGATGATAAAAGTAAGAGTGAAACTAATTTATCTACTCAAATAAGTCTTATAGTAATAGTTCAAATAAAATAACATAAAAATATGCATATCGGCATTATGTAGTCCAATACAAAGAGTCACTGTAGGATCTTGATTCCATGGCAGAACTCAACACACCACAAACCTTTATAATAACTATTTAAAGACCAAAGAAGATCATGCAGTGCTGACTGTCATAGACTTTCCTCTATTTAACAGTTATCGGGATACTTGAAGACAAAACAAGCCAAGCATTCGGTAACATCATAAGATCGTAACAGCAAAATGGGGAAACATACCAAATACTAATGACCTTTGAGTTTTTCCAAAGATTGTATTTTTCACTCAAATTGTGATACTGAATATATGATTTGTAATTTAAAACACTGTGCAGTGGTACCTGGGTTCTCAACCACCTCGGAACTGGTCGAATTCAGTTTGTGACACATTATGGACAGAAAAATGTGTCTAGGTTCTTGTCGTTTGCTTGCTATTCAGTGCACTTGCTTACACTTGTATGAGTTGAGCTGTGCTACTCGATTCAGCTAAAACTCGATTCACAATTCAAGACTCACGAGTCACGATTCCGTACACAGTGATTCAGTGGTTCAAATTCAAAACAGCTGGTGCTCAGTGAGGATCTCACTATTTTCATCATGTTTTTCTTTATTCTTACATCTTCAGTACTGTATTCTTAGTGCAAATAAGTCTCCATGGGTCCTAAAAAGGGTTGTATTGACAGTCATTCGAAAGGGAAACAGGAACTTAATGCTCCAGAACATAGACTGCAGGTAGCATTAGCAGCTATGCTAGATTTGGCCAACTGTAGGTTAAGCGTTCTATATATTAACTTACTTTTCATTACTTATCATAGGCTCTCCTATGATATTAAACACTCATTAAACTCCTCGGTTCATGATACATTATGATGGATTTTGTCAGAACAAATCCCCATAGTAAATCAGGGAGCACCTGTACAGTACAACTCCATTAATGCATATAATGCCTTATACAGTGTGGATTTTCTGGGGTCTGGAATGGATTAATTCAATTGACATTATTCCTTCTGGGAAAATTTCTTCAGTATTTGTTCTTTTCGGTTCTCCACAGAAGAATGATGAGAACCGAGATTACAGACATGGAACCCATGAAGTTTCATGAGTTTTATGAGTCAGTTTGAAGAGTTTTATATAGATATTGCCAATATTGTCAACACTTTGGACTGGACTTTAGAATTAATTACGAGACAGGGGCTGGTTTGCATCAGTAAGCAAACACACACACCCTTTATGCTGCTGTGGTGCAATGGTCAGTCAAAGTAACTTATCTGTGTGAAGGGATATAGGTGATGGGAGTATGGATAAAATAGGACCTCTCTGGCCTCCTGCCAGCACTTTCAAGTTTGGGGGTTTATTATGGGTTATACTCGGACTAGGTTTTCCCTTCCTGTTCATGAAGTAGTAGTCACAATAGCAATCATTTTTCATTCTGGACCTTCAAAACACTATGCCTAAGAAAGAGTTCTGACTCAAAGAAGACATACTGTATATTAAAGAAAACATATATGAACTCATAACAGTTTTTCCAGCTTTGCCATTCTAATCACCTCTTTCAACCATTGCAAACAGCCATCTCTACCTGGTCTTTCCATTCACAATCTCTCTCACTGCCACTAGAATCCAGGCTTCTACTTATACTGTTGTTAAAAGATTGTGGTTAACACTTTCATTGTTCATTTCTATGGATTTTCCTCACGGGCATATTGAAGGACCAGGATGCTGTCACATCTTATCCATGGGAGCTTAACATTCTGGTAACATAATTTGAGCCCATGACTCAGGACTGAGGTAGCAAATGTTATGGGACTCCCACACTAGAACACACACACACATGCACATACACATTGATGTGCTCATGACACACGGAGACTGACATATAACATAAAGCCTTTCTTCGTTTGCCACTCCTAAACAAACACTGAAAAAGACTTACTGCAGGAAAACACTGAATGTTGCTTCCCATTATTAGTATGTTTTAAGGCAGGACAATAGGGAAACATGCTTGGATGATGTTATACTGCTAGGGCGAGTCAGGTACGCCTAACCTGATAAACCTTGCTATCCTTGTTCTAACCAAGTACATGTGTTTTGGGTGTGTGTGTTTGCTGGCCACATGGAAGGGATGGGCCTGGATTTTATTTTACTGAGTTTCAAACAGCTAAAATCTCTGACTTTATCTTTAATTGCCTAGCACCAAGACACATGCCTTCCATTCTTCACCTCAGATGCCCTTATACCTACTCTTCTCTTAAAATCAGTTCATTGTCTATCAACACAAGTCTAAACAGGCAAACAAGAAATGTACAAGTGCACAGCATGTAGGTCATGGGGGGGCTAACATAAAGGATCATGATCTCTTAACCTATAAAAGCATACATTATCCCAAATGGGCCTATTCTCTCTGTTTTTGGTGAAAACCATTTAAAAAGCAAACGTCTATTATCCATGGGTACTGCACTATTAATAGATGGTAGAGGCTGATGATAGAACAATCCGAGTGCATTTATATTCGTCTGTGCTTGTGTATACGTGCAGGTTGCCAGTCAGTCTCGCAGTGGAGTTTATATGTAGTCTGCAGTTCATGCATTCACTCAGTGCAAGATAAAATCTCAAATGCTGGTCTCTATGTATTCCAGGACTGCTCATGATGGAAGGTGTGATCATCAAGAGTATCAGTGCACGAGTGCAAGCCTCTTCCGTCTCTTGTCACCCTTCCCATCTTAGTCATGCCTCAATTACTGACATTATATCTCAATATTCTCAAAGGTAGTTTGGACTTGCATGATCACTGAATGTGATATTTGGTCTTGTTGTTTGTTTGTTTCTGTGTTTATGTTATTTTCACTGTGGACAAGTATTATGTAAGGTATTCGAACATCATGTGACCCAGACAAAGGGTTGTCTCTCTAGAGAACAGCTGTAAGGAACATAAAAAGATCGGGTGTGATTGTGACTTTTGACCACCCACCAAGATGTAAAGGGAAATTTGTCTGTAGACGATACAGAAAGAATCAGCATGTCCCCCGTGATTCCTAGAGTGTCCCTCAACTGTCCTTGTGAATGAACCACTACATATATGAATACAGTACCGGTTGTAGACATCACATAAAGGGAAGGTACGGTTGAGAAGCTAAGTAAAGTCTACAATTGCCGGTTTCATCACTTATCTTAGCCAACAAGTGGGATTTTTGGCAACTGTAAATAGGTTAACAAGCTCTCACACACTCCCTGTTTCCTGAAACTTAGGTTTACAGAAAATTTCTAAATGCAACTGTGTGATAAGTGCCATTAATTGAATAGCTTTCACATGGCTTGGCATCTGTGTTATGTGTAGTATTCACATGCGTGAGAAATGGCCTGACTTGTGATAGCACTCTCTATGAAAGCAGTATGCACTGACACATTTTTGCGTGTGAGCCCTTGGAACCTGGCCAGGTGTGAGAGCACGCCAGCAGGCATGGCTCAGCTTACATACTGGATGGCGATACATAAGCTTTCGGACAGGGGAAGGAAAGACTTCCAGTTAATGTTTGCAGAACTGACAAATTTGTGTAATGCTTATGTAATGGAAAATGTGAAATTACTGTGTACATGGCATCCTTGGAAATCACTGTGTATGTGGCATCCGTGTCAGGTATCAATCTAACAAAGATGTTTTCCTTATACAAGTTGTTTTTCCCGTGTCCTGGTCACTCAAGGATGGTACCAGATGTTCTTTCCCTCCTAGATATCACAGGGCCAACCTTGGGGCCCGGCTGGATAATTCTACAATGCCCTGAATCACTCCACGCTCACCCCCCTATTTTAATATAAATTACCTATACTTATCACTCCTTTGAACCAATGGTAAATCGTAGCAGGGGACTACTCCCTCTTAGAACCATGTATAACTATGATCTTTTGTCAATAAACTTTAGATGAGTAACGATACAACCCTGGTCAAACTAATGATGTTTGGAAAAATATATTTTCAAATTATAATTATGTTCAATCCATTTTTGGATTTTTGGATCCATTTTTTATATCCACCTTAGTCTGTATATATGACTCATTGACAACTGTACCACCAATCAGAATTGTCAGGTGGTGCAATTTTCATTTATCCCTGTTTTATCCAGGTCAAGGGTGCAAGGGTGTCCATAGTCTAATCTTGGAAATCACAGGAACAGACAATTGCATGCCATAGTTGGGGCGCCAGCCCATCTCTCAGAGCCTGGAAGCGAATGCTTTTGCTGTAAATGTTGAAGATATGAAATCATGGCAAGTTATTTAATATACAATTTTAGATTGATGGGTTAAAACATCATGATCACCTGGTTTGTAATCATGTTTCAGTAGGAGGCACAACTAAGTTTCCGTCCACATGAATGCCCGAACCCAAAGTTTTCCAAATAGAAAATTGCCCAGAGCATCACATTCCCTTAATCGGCTTATCTTAGTCCCTGGAACATTCCAGGCCACCTTCTTCCATTGCTACAAGGTCCAGTTCCAATGTTCAAGTATCCATTGTATGAGCTTTAGATGATGGACAGGGGTTAGCACTCTGACCGGCCTGTGGTTACACAGCACCATACTCAACAATCCACTGTGAGCTGTCATAGAATGACTGTGACTTATGCCACTCTAGTCTTTTTGTTGATTCAGACCAGAGGGGATAGCCTTGTTGACCTGGCACTTTGAACCTTGTCACCCTGTCACCAGTTTGTGGTTTGTCCCTCTTCTGATCACTGGAAGATGGTACTAGCTATTACTCTCAGGAGCACCTCACAAGCCTGTTGTTTCAGATATGCTCTGACTCGGTCATCTGATCACAGTGATTTAGCACTTGTCAAAGTGGCCCAGGTCTTTTCCTGCCAGTTCTCCTGCATGCAATGCATAGTATAATAAAAGTATCCAAATGAAAGTGGAGAACATTGGTAACATATATGTACGCCTTTATGAATTATTATTTGCTGCTTGTGTCTAGGTGGCACAGCAGGTGATGTGTCAAACAGCTTTGGGAACACGATTCTAAACTTATTGTCAGTTTAGTATGTCCTTCCTGTGTCTGTGTGGATACCATCAAGTGGTATAGTCTAGAGAAAAGAAGCAGGTATATACTGCTGGCAAAATTGTACGTATAAACAAAATGGGATGGTTATAAAAAGAAAACATATTTGCAGATCAAGAAGTCAGATTGTCAGGATAGAAAACTCAAAGCAATGAGCCTTGACAGTAGAAAATGTACAACAATACTAATTAAAAAAAACAAAATGGGAGCCAACTCTACGAAACCGTCTAAATGAAATGGGATTTACACGTAGAAAAGCCAAACAAAAACCAGCACAAATACCTATACAGATGAAAACAAGGTTACAGTGGGCTAAAGAACAGCAACCATAGAGTGGATGAAAGTGAAATTCAGAAATGAATCACAAATCTACATTGATGAAGGAGTTTGGTGCAGGTTTAATGAACCTAATTTCCTCACTCATTTATGATATGGGATTACATGTCAGTTAAAGAATGAAAGGAGAAAGGCAATCATTACCCTCACAGTCAATGGACAGGTGTACATTGAAATGTTGGACACTCATCTACTGTTGATGACGAAGTAATTTCTCTGGATGATAATGGAACTTGCTACAAAGCAGAGCATTAAAGCTTTTCTTCAGGAAAGCCATATCAGCTCAATGACACGGCCAGCAGATCTCAATCTGCTTGAAAAGTTTTGGTGGGAGTGTCAAAAATTGGTCCATGTCAAGTCTCCATTCTGCAAGTCTATTTTGTCAGTCACTATTAGAGAAAGTTGGAACCAGCTTCAAATGATTCAGACCATCATAAATGCCATATGTGAAGCAACAAAGTACTAATTCTGTTTTTTTTAATGGGTCAACAGGGGTCCCTCAACATTGGTTGATTTCAGATTTTTTCCTCTTTTGAAATTAAATAACTTAATTAACTTTGTTTGAGGTATCTTTCACAAAGTCAGAATGTACAGCTATTAAGCATATTTGGTGACATATCTGTGATTTATTTGATATAAATTTTACCACACCTAGTCTCCATACTAAAAAGCGTTTTCTTTCCAGCAGGCAGTCAGTTTATAACAGCAATTTGCTGAAAGGAAAAAATAAATTAAATGTATCTAGAAATAGTTTGCTCATAATGAAATGTGATGTTATTTGATGTAACCTATCGGTATTTATTGGATTTAAGAAAAGCTTTTGAGCAAAAAAAAAAGCTATTTTGGCTGGTACAGCTACTTTTGGTTTATTCCTTTTTGTAGAGCTTTTATCAATAGCCTTTTGTCTTCTGGTTGGGGATTTTGTTACTGAACTTTGTTAATATTTCCTTGTGTGAAATAAATAAAATATAACTTGGGAAATTAATTTTCTGCTGTCAAATGTCATGTTTTCCTAAAATTCAATCATCCAGGTTATTAAACATGAAGACAGCTACAGAACAGGTGCACATCTGACTGTATCAGTCTATATTCTCTGTATTTTCAGTGGTGTATGTAAGACTTACTACTTACTACCATTGCTTGAACTATACCTGTTGATAGTAGATGGATAGTAGTTATACAAGATCTGTACCTAATATAAACTTTGAATGACATGTCTCTTCAAGGAAAGTTGATGCTATGCTATTTGCTGCAATTTCTCCAAATAGTTTTTAATTTTATGCTAGTTTCATAATGCGAGTCGTTTTTGGTTATTTTTTTTAATTCTCCTGAGGGACTTACCTCCAAGTCCCCTACTCAAAACTTAGCCCCCCATTCATAAATCTCTAGTGACGCCCCTCAAATATATCATGCACAAATGAATGAGTTTATTCCATAAAAGTGTGACCCAGATGTAAGATGAAGACAACTTTAAATATATCATCACACATCAATTTTCAATCCACCCAAGGCCATGTGATGTCATCCGTCATTCCTACTATCACAGCCCGAGGCCTTTTAAAAATTCCCTTCAAAAGTCCCAAAACATACTGGGTCACATTACAGTTGTTTCATTGTTTATTTGTTGAAAACGATGGTTTGACCTTGTTTAGCTCCGAACAATCAGACATATCGTTTTTTATATGTCCACTCGCATGCTGACCCAGCACTGCTCTTTGTTTGTTACTGATGGTTCTTTATCACAGTTCTAAGGGTTATAGTCTGGATTGGCTATTGCCATTTCAAAGACATCTCTACAGCTCAGTTAAATGAAGTGTGCTTTGCTGAATCGCAATGTATTACATATAATGGACAATGCTCTCCATCAAAATTTCTCAACAAATGGACGTTAGACATTTTGTTTGTTTGAAGGTCCCATTTATTCCCACCTTTAAACATTCAGCGATGCAGAAAGTTAAAGCAATGTGTAGCTCTGCACTTAAGCCCATATTAAACCAGGAAAAAAACATAGATTTTAATTCTGAGTATTAAAAATTGCCCCCCTTCCTCATTCAATCTAATGAAGAATCTTAGTACTATGTTAATAAATAACCAGCTGGGTTTTACATGAAATATCAATAGTGCTTATTTGGGCTTAAAGGTATAGTCAGTTATTTTGGTGCAGTTAGCTCTCAAGTACAAACAAACACTAAAACAACAGCTTCTTAATTCAGTGTTTCCACCAAAGTAACCACCACAAACACATGAGCTGATGACCCTAGATTCCTTAATCCTAGGTCAAGTGAGAGAGATTTGTAAGGTGACAGTCAACATGATTGATAGGCAAGATATGGGCCAGATCTAATTTGTTTCATTTTACATTTACAGAAACAATACATTTCAGCGACCAGATATGATCACTGCAAAATGTGTTTCAAATAGATAGATAGATAGATAGATAGATAGAGCTGTCAAAATGAATGTGAAAATTGCATTGTTCTTTCCCAGTAGTTACGGACTGTGTCAAAAATGCTCCCTCCAAAATCACTATTTGCTACATACTATACATTTTACATACTATACATTTTACATACAATTTACATACTATATAGAGCACCTTTAACCTATAAGGAACAGAATCAGTGAGCACACCAGACTGTTTAAGAAACTCATTTCTGTGCAACAGCAGACTCTATCAACACACTAAACATCACTGTGTGGTTTAACAAGATGCCTGTCACGTTAGATAACAGCTTCCGCGTGATGTTTCTAATAAAAGTATCTAATGAAATGAACATTCAACAGTTATTGCCTCATGTTATTTTGTGTTATGAACATGATGACTCAGCAGCCCTCCATCACAGAAGATGCAGTAAACAAAATGAGGCATTCTGACTATAATGTTATTCAATTATTTAAAAGTAAAAAAAAAAAGTGCAGCAACAGATGAGTTGCTGTCTCTGACTTTACATCTGCAAGGTGGAGCAGATGTCTCTCATTTACATTTACATTTACATTTACAGCATTTAGCAGACGCCCTTATCCAGAGCGATTTACAATTGGTACAGTCTTACAATCCAAGCAATTGTGGGTTAAGGGTCTTGCTCAAGGACCCAACAGTGGCAGCTTGGCAGATTTGGGATTTGAACCCTGGACCTTCTGGTCCATAGTCCAGTACCTTAAACGCTAGGCTACCACAGTCTAATAAAGTGAACTGTGAATGAACACTTTAAAACTCCAGCTCACGTGGTGGTTCTGACCATTAGAGAACAGAGCAAAGGGGACTAACAAAGTATGTAGAGAAACAGAAGGGGATGTGTACGTTTTTATTTTATAAACTGAAATGTTATGTTCTTATGTACATGTTACGAAGGCGTCCATGTCTTTCAGCAAATTTACAAAGGGGTTAATCACGCTAAAAAGTTAAGAGCCACTATACCACTGTTATAAGGTGTAGAGGTTGGCTTACTTCAGTGGTCAGTAGAATTTTAACTCTAAGCATGTACCATAATTTGTTTACACCTTCCAGATATGTGGAAAAATGTGAAAATATTATAAAATATGTTCTTTATTCAAAATTATCGAAAACATTTTTAGATTGTCTGCTGCTCCTAAATATGGTCAACATTTCATGATTATTACAGCCTCTTATAGCTGTCCAGTCTAATGTTAAATTACCAGCTTATTTTACAGGGGTTTGTTTCTGGTGGTTCAGGCCGGTGAGGTCAGGACATAGCGAAGAGATCAAATGGTATTAATTGGTTAAAAGAAACATTATTGCATAAACACGGAAGAGATCACGGGACATGTTCTTGGCCCCAAGCCTAAAACCTAACCTCAATATTTCTTTAACCAGGACAAGCAGATTATGCAGCTAGGATTTTCAGTTTTTCACACACAGTTGCTTGTCAGACAACACAATTTACTGCTAGTGTTGTGTCACCAATGTTTTTGTTTTTCTGTTCATTAACATGTTTTTGATTTATGGTGGTTTTAGGTAAGTCACTCACTTGCTAAGCAAACCCCTACAGATACTAACAGAGCACATGTTCTGACCTTAAAATCAACATTTCAGTGTGCAGGCTCCTCATTGGTGCAATAAGCTCCCCATACCAGTCTGAACAGCCCAGTATCTCTAGTTTTTCCTCAGAAGTCTGAAGACTTAGCTCTTCAAACAATACCTAGTATAATGCCTTTTCTATTCATTGCACTTTTGTTATACTTCCTCTGTTCTTTGTCTCTTTTTGTAAACTGTATCTTTATACTATTAGTACTTCTTGTACGTGCAGTGAAATGTCAAACTGAGAACTTGTTTTCTCTCAGTAATATTAGTCTCTCATCTATCAGGCAGCGAATACTTACAGATTTTTCTATATGGATTGTTGTACTTTCTACTGTTTGCACATTGGATATCTAGATAACAGCATATAAATGAACAAATGCAGAAGTAAATGTTAAAAATGACACATTTAAAAATCTTTAACAGTCAAATTAAGATATTAACACAAATCTATCTTACATCACTTAACTAGCTAACTAGTTTGTCAAAAAGTTGGTTTAAACTATGTTATATACCATATTTTAGACTAGCTAATGTTACTAGCTAGCAAGCTAATGTAACTAATTTTTCCTTGATACATTGCTAGAAGTGTTTGCTGTCAATTTGGTGTCAGCATATGGTCAACCACAGATTCAACCAAACACAGACTGTGAATATTTGAAAAACGCAACTCCATAAAGTTCCAAGAAGCAAAGCTTGTTTTTGCCATATGTGTAGCACTATGTCGAATCTACATGAATGTAAACATACACTGCTGTAGCCTCAGTCTCTCGCCAGAATCCTTCGTTTCAGCATTGTAGACCTCATGTCTCGTTTGTTTACATGTACAGACTTTTTTCCTGTTAATATTCCCCAATAATACAGTATAGCAACTATTTACATGACATTTACATTGTATACCACTGTATAATATCTAGATATTATACATGATCTAGAGATTATTTAAAGTATAAGAAACGATGTGTGTAGGTCACATGCAAATAGGGACTGAGCATCTGTGTATTTTGGCATCTGCATGGAGTCCTGGAGCTCATCCCCACAGATAAAGGGACACCTGTGTGTGTGTGTGTGTGTGTGTGTGTGTGTGTGTGTGTGTGTGTGTGTGCTTTAACAAATATGGGAAGTCAAAAGGATTTGTCTAATACAACCCCAAATCAGAAAACACAAATTTTTTATTTTTTTATTTTTTAAGCATGTGTGTCTTACATTTACTTTGACTTTTATTTCATTACAGATAGTTTGAACCTAAGATATTTCATGTTTTGTCTGATCAACTTAATTTCATTTGTTAATAAACATCCATTCCTTCATTTCAGGCCTTCAACACGTTCCAAAAAAGTTGGGATGGGGCAATTTAGGGATACTAATGAGGTACAAACTACTACTACTAATACTACTAATACTAATAATAATAATAATAGTAATGTGATTTCAGATGGTTGACATCAACATGTGACTGTAATCATGATTTGGTACAAAAGCAAAATCCATGAAAGACTGAGTCTTTGAGGAGCCAAGATGGGCAGAGGATCTCCAATTTGTCATTGACAAATGTGTGATAAAATAATTGAAACTTTTAAAACCAATGTTACTGGTTTTGCATATTTCTTCCTCTACAGTGGATAATATCATTAAATGATTCAAGGTATCTGGAGGAATTTCAGCACATAACCATCATTCTTCAATAGCTGATATAACCACATGAGCAAGGATTACTTTGGCAAACCTTTTTCAAGCACTACAGTACAAAGCTGCATTCACAAATGCCACTTAAAACTTTACTGTGTAAAAAAAGAAGCCTTAGGATTACCATGCCCAGAAGCAGTGTTGACTTCTCTGGGATGGACAATCGCACAATTTAAACGTGTTTTGTGATCAGACCAATCAGTATTCCAGAACTTTTCTGGAAGACATGGACAATGTGTACTGTTATCAGCAACAAAAGTCCAAAAGCCAAGCTCTGTCATGGTATGGAGTTTGTGTTAGTGCCCTGAGCAAAGGTCACTATCTCTTCTGTGATGGAAGCATTAACGGAGAAACCTTTTTGACATGACATCATTATTTATTTTTTACCTCATTACTAGCCCAAAATTGCCCCTGTCCCAACATTTTTTCCAACGTGTTGCAGGATTGAATGTTTTTTATTAACAAATGAAACAAAGTTGACCAGACAAAATAGGAAATTTCTTGGGTTCATACTGTTTGTAATAAAATAAAAGTCAATGTAAATGTACAACATGTTTTACGCTATCTTCGGTGTGGCACAGTTTCAGTCACTGCCACCTCACAGCTCCAGAAATCCTTGGTTTGACTTAATATACACTCACTAACAATGTCGGCTTGTGGAGGTGTCGTCTGAATGCTGAGTATTGCCATAAGTGGGCATAAGATTGTTCCCCTGCTGCCCTGTAAAAAGGCTCTCAGTGGCTCATTTTGAGTAGTGTACCTCTTGGTGAGAGATTGTTGACTACTAGACACGCCTCTACGATGCACTTGAAGACATTTTACCCAGTTGACAGACTTTGAGACAGACTATCATTGGACTGACAGAAACATGATTTTCGTTTCAAAGAATTGCCTGTCATCTAGACCTTTCTGTCCTAGTTGGTAGGAGGTGTTGGGAGCAGTGGATTTCCATGTGTTGCCTTTTATGGCAGGGCTTCGAACTGGCATTTTTCAGAAAGATAATGGTCACTCACACACCACAAGGTTTTCCCAGAAATGTCTCCAGCATATTGCAACACTTCCTTGGCCTGCCCAGTCTCCAGATTTATTGCCAGTCAAGCATTTATGGGACCAGCTGGGAAGCCAGTTTCAACAACCTATGCATCTGTGGGCAAATGTGCTGCAGGTACCATACAGAACCTGTTTGCCTTCATGCCCAACTCTATCTCATCTTGTATCCAGGCTAGAGGTTGCATAAAAAAGCAACTAGAGCCTCCGTTCAATTGTACAGTTTTCACCAATAAACTTCTTGTTTCACTCTAATATTGTAATCATTAACATTTCATTATTACATTAACACATACAAAATTTCATACTATTCCAACAGCTCCTTCTTGGCGAGTTATTTTTTGGTCATTGAGTGTATACAGTATTAACCCTATGGTTCTAGACATTTTTGACACCGTGTATTTTTAGGTGTGATAACTGTAGAGTTTCTCAGCAACCAAACTAGGAACAGGGAAAACATTAATGTAGCTACTAAATAAAAGATCCACAGGACTGGAATTGTGTTATTTTCTACACAGCAGATCTTTGTGAAATTGAACAATGCATTATGTAAAATCTACAGAGATGTTCTGGCATGTACATAATATAGTCAAAGCAACAAAAGAGCAACATGGCTATTAACCATAGTGTTGCAAGTTCTGCCAAGCTTCCTCTGCTGGGCCCTTGAACCATCCAATGGCAGACACACTTTCCAGGAAAGCCACCGTCATTCCCCTGTCAGAGAACATTCTGTTCCCTGTAAATGCTACATTGAGACACAGCCAAGACCACTGGCTTATCCCGAGGCGGAAAGAAAATAATTACATTTACTCACGTTAATGTACCTGAGACATTTTTTTTGTGCACTTGTACTTTTTAAAGTAGTTTTTTAAATATTTAATTTTACTATTACTTAAGTAGCTTATGTTTGAAGTATTGTACTTCATTCATTCATTCACTTTCTTATCTGCTTGGTTCTATATAGGGTCGCGGGAGAGCCAGTGTGTGGGAAGAAGCCGGAGTACCTGGAGAAAACCCACACAGACACAAGGAGGACATGCAGACTCCACACAGAAAATGACCCAGACTGCTCCACCTGGGGATTGAACACAGGACCTTCTTGCTGTGAGGCGACAGTGCTACCCACCGCGCCACCCGTATTGTACTTCACTACATTTTAAATTACATATTTTACTAGTAAAAATTCAAAATAAATAACGACAAAAAAGAGCCCTAGAGACGACTCCAATGAATGATGGGCAGAAGAACAAACTGGCATTAAAATCACAAAAAAGATAGAAACAGGCAAGTCATACACCAGTAGTACAGTCCCAGCCGACAGTGAAACCCTGTCGATTTCTGCCGAAGTTGAACTCAAAAGATATGAAGTGAACCCCTGGCCATATGTAAAGGACCACTTTGCCCAATATGTGTAGTTTGTGTAATTATGTGTTTTCAGTTTGTGTATTTGGTGTATTCAGCTTGTTTGCTACTCTTCCTACTGTAGTGCCCACACTACATGAAGATCAATGGATCAATGAAGTGTGTCCGGCCGTCCTTTATCTAATAACTACGCCTGGTTCTAGCTGCAGTGCCTTACCGCTCTCTAGTGGACAGAACATATAGTGACAATATAGG
The DNA here is from genome assembly GCA_025084515.1 of Ancistrus triradiatus. Lineage (NCBI taxonomy): Eukaryota > Metazoa > Chordata > Actinopteri > Siluriformes > Loricariidae > Ancistrus > Ancistrus triradiatus. Next base: position 37,913 of record JAJAGP010004285.1, on the reverse strand, counting down.
CATTGATGATTCATTTAGCCTCATCGATTTTGAAAAATACTCGATCTCTAAATAGTAGCACTCTTTAATCTGTACAGCAATACACACAAGTCGACATCTAACACATCACCACGGAAAGAAAGTAAAGACTGTCAGATAAAACGTACCTGCTCATCCGCCGGTGATTAATGCAATAAAATACGTTCATGAATAAACATACCTGTTGTATGGCCGGCTAAAAAACATGAGTTCCATGTTTGATAAAGGTGACAAGTGCTGGTTTTGCTAGTGAACTCAAATGGTCATGCTGGTAAAGCTGTTTGGCCAGCATACGAATGTAGGAAACACAACATACACTCCCAGGAAAAAATGTACTGTGAATATTTATAGTAAAACTGTGAATTGCTTGACAGTTTTAATGTGAACTTTCACAGTTTGACCATGAATTTCACAGTTCTACTATGAATTTTTGATGGTAATTTGGCCACTTCATGGTTCTACTGTGAAATTTCATAGTACAAGTGTAAAGCTGGTGACCATGAATTATTTCACAGATGTACTATGAATTTTGGTGGTAATTTAGACACTTCGTGGTTCTAATGGCAAATTTCACAGTACATTTTTTCCTGGGCTGTTCTTTTTTTTTTTTTTTTTTTGGCCAGGTAATAACAACTAATAATTTAAGTGGTTTTACTACCTGTTATCTCTTTACTTTTGCAGGTCAGTGGTAAAATGAATTACTCTGAGCTATCATTACCTTGTCTGGAGCATGGCTGGCTTTAAATATTTGCGTTTGTCCAGTACTCCATGAGAAAAAATAAAAAGAAACTGAATTATTCATGTGTGTTGTGGTAGTAACTTCAGGCTCCTGCAGATGGCGGTGCACGAGAAAAATCGACCTACTAACACGTGAAGTATGTGACTCATATAGTGCGAAGTGGTGGCACAGTGCAGTGAATGTCTCATTCGATGTGTGGAAAATGGGTAGCAAAGCAGATGTTAGTGATTGGCAAAAAGGAGGGTTTGAGTTTGAGTGTGAAATAGTGTGAAGGAAGTAGCTGAATTTGTAGGTGTATCGAAGAGTACAGTCATATGGGTCTACATGAACATGTAGCTGTGTTTCACAGTTTGTGATTAAAGATTGCATCAATTCCAGGCAATAATTGCTTATAGAATTCAATGCAGATCCTCCTCAACCAATTTCTGAAAGAACACTCCACAGAGAGCAGGGTGGCATGCAAGAGGCCTTTGCTCGGTTTTGCTCACAAAGTTGCCCGGTGTTTATCTAAAACCTCAAGAAGACTTCAGTGAGGACTGTGTGCAGGGTGTGGTTCAAGCTGGAGGAGGTTCTGTGATGTTCAGGGGCTGTTTTAATTACGTGGAAATGGGTCCTTTGGTTGATGTGACAGTAAATTTGAAACACAATGCCTACACTGAGCTGCTAGACAACCAGGTTTGGCCTTTTGCTCATTATCTTACAGAGGGACATAACATCCCTATCCCTGTAGTTCAAAATGACAATTCTCAGGTTCACAGAGCTGCAAATGTGACTGATTGGCATGATGAACATTCAGGAGCAGTCATACATCTGGATTGGCCCACAAAATCCACAGATATAAATCATCTTAAAAATCTGTGGGACTACCAGGAACAACAAGTAAAACTTTGATGCAAGAGTGGCTGACCATTGTTGTTGCCTACATCCAAATACTTGTCCAGTCCAGGGCAAAGTGAATCGCAGCTGTTTTTCGTGTTCATGGAGTTATTACAATTTCTGGTCTGGTGAGCTTAGTGTCTGTAGTAAATTTGTGTGGCATGTCCTGTAGTTCTGCACAGTAATCCAGGATAAAATTGTCGAGGGTCAGGATCAAACTAGCGACCTTTGGAGCTGTGTAGCAACTGTGTTAATCGCTTGCACCTTTTACAACAGATACAAATTTGTGAATACAAAAGTGACATTAAACCAGCTTTTAGACAGAGAGATATCTCTGATCTCTCAGGACAAGGCTTCATAAATTTCTAACTTAAATTTTTAAACTTTCATTTTATATGTATATATGTACAGTGGTGCTTGAAGGTTTGTGAACTCTTTACAATATTCTATATTTCTGCATAAATACTGTATGTCCTAAAACATCATCAGATTTTCACACAAATCCTAAAAGTAGATAAAGAGAACCCAGTTAAACAAAGAAGACAAAAATATTATACCTGGTCATTTATTTATTGCGGAAAATTATCCAATATTACATATTAGTGAGTGCCAAAAGTATGTGAACCTCTAGAACTAGCAGTTAATTTGAAAGTGAAATTACAGTCAGGTGTTTCCAATCAATGGGATGACAATCAGGTGTGAGTGGGCACCCTGTTTTATTTAAAGAACAGGGATCTATCAAAGTCTGCTCTTCACAACAGATGTTTGTGGAAGTGTATCATGGCACGAACAAAGGAGATTCCTCAGAAAAAGAGTTGTGATTCTAATCAGGCTGGGAAAGGCAAAACCATATCTAAAGAGTTTGGACTCCACCAATCCACAGTTAGACAGCTTGTGTACAGATGGAGGAAATTCAAGACCATTATCCTCCCCAGCAGTGGTCAACCAACAAAGATCACTCCAAGAGCAAGGCGTGTAATAGTTGGCGAGGTCACAAAGGACCCCAGGGTAACTTCTAAGCAACTGAAGGCCTCTCTCACATTGGCTAATGTTAATGTTCATGAGTCCACCATCAGAAGAACCTTGGACAACAATGGTGTGCATGGCAGGGTTATGTGTGTGTGTGTGTATATATATGTATATACATATATATATATACCTATTGTACATGTTATAGAAATATAACATTTGTTACACCTCTATCACACTTTATAACAGTAGTTTCTTTGTTTGTTTGTTTTTAATAACAGTATTTAACTTATGTTGGTGTACCTTAATGGTTCATTATTAACTCCAGAACTATTTTATATTTAATGAAAGACCTGATGCATGAGTAGTTTTTACATAATTTACATTTAATAGGTATTTAATAATTTACATTATTTAAGAAAGGTCATAGCATGATTTCTATACCTCAGCCTAACGCAATGAAGTAAGACGCAGTTGCCAGACGTGAACTGCAACTCCCATGATGCCGAGCCGAACTCCATCCTGTCGGATGTGAGCTGTCACTTGAATTGTATCCTGTTTACGCTGTGCTTTGAATGAGGGTCAGTTTAGTTTGTTTAATTAAGTGAAAAAGCGATACTGATTTATGCTGTGGCATGGAGGAAAGCGGAGTAGCAGCGATACTGTTTGACTTGGATAACACACTTGTGGATACAACAGGAGCAGGACGAGAAGCCATTCACCAGGTATGGGTTCAAACAGCAGCGCCATTATTTACAATGCGCATGCGTAGAACGTTCATAATTCACACTAGTATTACTATCACAAGTTAGTATATTGCAGAACGTGTTTTAATGAGGTACAAATTAAGAGTACTGTATAAAAGGAAAAACTAATCATATGGGTTAAATATACAATTACTACATAATCAAATTCTATGAATCAGTAAGTAATATGGAATAAAAAAGTTAAAATTGTAAAGGTATTGATGTATCCTCTGTATAATGAAGTCTTAGATGCTGTTTTGCCCTGGAGTCTTTTCATCATACCTGACATTCACAGTATTTGTATGAAACTTTCGTAAACTAAGCCCCTTTAGTTGTTTAAGCAGCTTGTTTTTCACACAAAATAACTGCGTCTTGCATTACATCCCTGCTAAAACAAAGAGCAAAAATTGACAATTGTTGTGTTTTGGACACTGGTCACGGTGGCGCAAGTGGTTATGATAGTCATCTCACAGCTACAGAGATCCCCGGTTCAATCTCGGACTAGGATTCCATCTGTGTGGCGTTTGCATGTCCTCCCCATGTCCGCATGGGTTTACTCCAGGTACCACTGTTTCCTCCCACACTGCAAAGACATGCATTTGGTTAATTGTTTGCTCTAAATTGGCCCCGTGTTATTTTGTCTGATCAGTATCGATGTGTATCCTGTCGTGAATAGCCATTGATGTTGATGCAGTGTTAAATGAACAAGCAAATAAGCAAAAATTCTGTTCAACCAGCATTACCAGCCAAACCATGCGAGTTCACCAGAACCAGTCCAGCACTAACCAGCAATATTATTATATAACAATATTATTTTGGTGGAATTAAACTATATACTGTTTTGAAATTTTATTGGTTTTGTCTTTGTTTACTGATGTATATGCATATAACCATGCTTACGTGTATTAAATCTAAAATATTTATGGTCGGTAGGTTATATGCTTGAAAAGCGGTGTTTCTAACTTATAGTCTATAATTAAGCATATCTGCAGATTAAGAGATCATTAAAAACATCTTGCATTGTTTTCAAGTACTAGTAGTGGTATACTATTAATCCACAAATTCTTCACCCTTCACAGGTATGTGAACTGCTGAAAAGTAAACTAAATCACTCAAACCTTAATGATATTTGCGAGCGCTTTGCCTGTAAACTTCTTAAGGAAACGTTTGACCCTTCAGCACACCAAACAGTAGATGACGTTCGGATAAATCACTGGCACGAAGCCCTGCAGGAAGCAGAAGGTGTGGATCCTGGCCGTGCTCTGGCCTCAGATTGCTACTACACCTGGAAGACCACACGTCTCCAGGCTCTCACTTTATCTACTGAAGTACTGGCTTTACTGAAAGAGCTCAGGAGTTTCTACAAGCTGCTGCTGCTGACCAACGGTGGAGCACAGATCCAGCGAGAGAAGATTGAGGCTCTGCAGTGTGAGGGACTGTTTGATGCCGTTGTGGTAGGAGGGGAGCATGAGGAGCAAAAACCAGCACTGTCCATTTTCACAAAGTGCTTTGAATTGCTGGGGGTGAAGCCACGGAGTTGTATCATGGTGGGAGACTCACTTGACACAGATATTCAGGGTGGAGTCAACGCAGGGGTTAGAGCTACAGTATGGATTAACAACAGTGGAGCTTCTCCTCCAGAGGACGCGGTGACTCCTGATTACACCATTCGCTCAGTTTTGGACTTGCCTAATGTTTTATCTGATCTGAGATAATATTTGTTTTAAGGGAATATTCCAGCACCTATTCATCTCTATATCCAACTCATGTATAGTGCTTGTGTGATGGTGACATTTAGTTGTAACTGGAAACCCTTATAACAAGGACCAGCACTCAGTCATTTCAGTGAACATATTAATACATATACAGATTTTTGTAAGTGAAGTGGTAAATCTTTGGGGGGGTAAACAATTTCAGGGTTTTAGTATTTGGTGTTTTTTAGCCTGACCTAAAAAACCACAATTAACATTGTTGACAATTTTTCACAAACAAAAAATTGGTTTCCATGTCACAAACTGTGGAATGTACCAAAATTGTTAATGCTGATTGAATGAGTTATAATGACTCGCATTGTATTAAATTTGAAGAAAAAAGTTATAATAGAAGAATTTTCCCTACTGTTTTTAAGGTGTACTCACACTGATTGTTTGCATTGTACCATTACCCACCAACTTGCTAGGCTGCTCACATTCCGCTTAAACCTAAACCCCATTGAGCATTCATAGAGACACTTGAAGACTCGCAATATTTTGAAATTTCTCACAAACTTGGTGTTCATGGCAAATATGTGGAACATACCAAATTGTTTTGACAATGATGATTATAATGAATTGCATTGTTTCACTAGTGTTTAAGTTGTACTCACACTGACCAGTTGCCTTGTACTGTTGTACTGGCCCGCTGGCCTGCACTCACATTGCGATTAAACATTCAGGGCCTGAGCACACTTACTTCATCAAGGTGCTACTCTGCGACAAAGGCTGTGTGCTTGCACAGAACAGTGGACTTTATGGTTGTATTTCCTTTGTGTTTTTTTTTTTTTAGCCCTCTCATACGCTTTAAAGAATTATTGATTATGCAATGCAGTGATTTTTGGCTACTCATACTGCACGTATTTTATTATCACAGGGATTATTACAGAGGCAGATGCCCTTGTGTTCTGCGCTCATGCAGGGGGCATGGTGGATAGCACACAGCAAGAAGGTCTTGGGTTTAATTCCAGGGTGGAGCAGCCCGAGTCCTCCCCGTGTCTGCATGTGTTTACTCCAGTCCAGTATGATCACATTCTGTGACTTTGGGGATCAACCGTGCTCAGGCATGGTACAGTGTGAGTACACCCTCAGACTTCTGGCCTCTACTGCACATACAGTGGGGAAAAAATTATTTAGTCAGCGACTGATTGTGCAAGTTCTCCTACTTAGAAAGATGAGACAGGTCTGTAATTTTCATCATAGGTACACCAACTATGAGAGACAAAATGAGAAAAAAATCCAGGAAATGACATTGTAGGATTTTTTAATAATTTAATTGTAAATCATAGTGGAAATAAGTATTTGGTCAATAACAAAAGTTCAACTCAATACTTTGTAACATAATCTTTGTTGGAAGTGACAGAGATGAAATGTTTCCTGTAAGTCTTCACCAGGTTTGCACACACTGTAGCTGGTATTTTGGCCAATTCCTCCATGCAGATCTCCTCTAGAGCAGTGATGTTTTGGGGCTGTCGCCGGGCAACACGGACTTTTAACTCCCTCCACAAATTTTCTATGGGGTTGAGGGCTGGAGACTGGCTAGGCCACTCCAGGACCTTGAAATGCTTTTTACGGAGCCACTGCGTTGCCCGAGCGATGTGTTGTCATGCTCTCACTGATGGAAGGAGGTTTTGGCTTAAAATCTCATGATACATGGCCCCGTTCATTCTCTCCTTACCACAGATCAGTCGTCCTGTCCCCTTTGCAGAAAACAGCCCCAAAGTTAGAGGTCTGTGAGAGCCAGAAATCTTGCTTGTTTGCAGGTGACCAAATACTTATTTTCCACCATGATTTACAATTAAATTCTTTAAAAATCCTACAATGTGATTTCCTAGACTTTTTTCCTCATTTTGTCTCTCATAGTTGAAGTGTACCTACGATGAAAATTACAGACCTCTCTCATCTTAGTAGGAGAACTTGCACAATCAGTGGCTGACTAAATACCTTTTTGCCCCACTGTAGTTGGAAGTGTACAGTTGGAAACTATGCTTTTGGGAAACGCACCCCTGATATCTGAATCGCCAGTGTCACTATAACTATATTAAAAATAATATAGAAAGAGGGTTCTGGGGATGCAAGAATGAGGTAGAACTTTTCCAGTAGAAAACACTGCCTCCCTTATCTGAATGTTCATTATCGTTTACCAGAATGACCTTGTGATAAGTGTAGTAGAACTAGGACTCGAACTGGCATATCTTGGGGAGCTCTTTCATCCCTACATTCCTGCTTGCACTCTCTGGTGTTTGATGGCAGGCTACTCACTTTTCCCCATACTACAGTACTCTCTTCTATGGGTTGCAGATATGTCAGTGCTGTGCCTGTATATGTTTCCACCTTTAAATCACACTACATCGTTCACAGAACATAATTTGTTTGTGTTTGTTTCTGTTGCTAAATTGTTTGCTGTTAAGTGACCTTAAGATTGTTGAAGACACTATATAAATTCAACAATTTAATCATTTTGAGCATTATTATTGTATTTGTAACTGCTAATACTACTGAATGAAATCAAGAGTCAACTCTGATCTATTAATGATTCCAGGGCTTCTACTCATTTTTCTCAATAAAAATTTATGATGGCAATCCATGACTGGCCCTGTCTATAGTTATATTAGTTTTTACAGACACAAATGTTTCTTTACACATTTAACTTTTGTTAAGGTATTCATTTAAATATTGTGCATCTGTTCCGACTATTAGTAAATATAAACCAATAAAAAGTGTTAAATATAACCATATACTACTTCTGTAGCCATACTGTACTGTACTGGTAAAGGAAAACAAAGGGGGGAAAAAATTGTTTGTATAGTTTTTCAGGTTTCCCTTAGGCAGTGGTTCTCCAACTGTTTCTGCAGAGCCCTCTCCACACACCCCCTTTTGTACATGAGAATATTTGAGCTTCCGGTACATGTACACATTGAGTCACTGAAATTTATTGTAAACATTGATATTCTAAAACTTCTTATTGAACAAAACAAAATAAAGTGACCAATCACCTTTGCATTAGAATTATTACAAGTGACAAGAATTCTGTTTAAATGTTTTACTGTGTAACAGGTTTCATTTGCCTTGCTTCGCTCCCCTTTCAATAGCTCCAAATCACCCCTAGGGGGTGCTCCCACCCACTTTGAGAACCACTGCGCAGTGTTTCAAAAATTTTGAAACACGTTTTTGAAAATCATTTTTCGAAGTGATTAGTGCAAGTGATGCAAAGCTTCAGAAAGCCTAGTTTTTCTCCCAAACACTAGCAGCGTTTGCGTGTATTTAAGTAAAGAGGAGTTTGTTTTTGCAGTACAGGGAATGGGTAGAAAATATTTTCCATGTTAGCTTTACATGCACTACAGATGTGACGGATATTAGATTCAATAACACCCATTATAACATAGCGTCATTTTTAGTGTTGTCAAATATTTTAATCTTAACCATTAATTGCATTGCTCGTTTTGTCTTTGAAAACCACCACAAACCATAAGAGTGAACAATATAAGCTTCAACAAAAAATATTTAAATGACAACAGTGATTACCAGAACGATACCTTTGTTAATGCGAAGTATTCACGTACAAGCCGTTATCTCACGTGATGTGCTAGCAGTGTTGTCAGAAACTATGCCATTACCCTAGCCTCTGTATTTATACGACAATTTGCTGTCACACAGTAACGAGCAAAGCTGTACAAATGTCGAAAATAGTTTACAGTTCTGTTCCCTGTAGGCTCATCGTAGATGATAGTACTTAGGGAACCATTTTGGACAGAGCTTTTAACTAGGAGTGTCTCAGATAGCCATGCCACGAATATTTGATTAACAGCATTTAAAACAAATTTGTTTGTTTTGTCATCCATAATAATATTACATAAGGCTTGTGTGGTCAATTTACAGGGGTAGACTTTCACCGCTACCAAGACATTTGTCGCATTTCAAAAATGGCGAGGGCAATAGCAGAGGTTGGCAGCTTTTTGAGGTAAAGTGCATGGAGGGAAATCCGTCCTGCCATCACAGGTGGCGAAAGATGAGTTTGGCGAGGTAATGGGGTGCAAGATAACGAGGTTAGACTGTAGTTATAATTGAATATATTTGTGTATAATGTAATAATAATGTCACCTAGTGTGATGCACACAATTTTTGTATTTTAGACATCAAAAATCCTTTATTGCTATATCAAACACTTCCTTCCAACTGGCAGTGCTTTTGCTTTTTGAAGGACACATTAAGGCACTTCAGTTCAAGGTCTAAATGGCCATTTTATGTAACATGAAAAATTGCATGTATAGCAAAAATATTTTATATTCAGAAACAACAGTGAGTTAACACAGCAATAAGAAACAGCTGAAAAACATGTCTCATCATAAGGATAATGTGTCCTATTATATAACCAAATTATACATGTCCAGAACAATCTATACTGTTCAATACTGACAACTATTTACTTCGTTATACAAGCACAATGTCAGTTACTGCAAAACTGACAATACAAAATCTTACAGTGTCCAAACCAGCGCTCCTGAAAAAGTCTGTTTGCATTGTAGAGAATTTTTATTTCCATTTTCATCAATGTTGGCTTTGGTGTGACCCAGGTCAGTCTTTAACCATTACAGCTGTGCCATTTCGCTCCAATACACTATTGCATTATGTAGTTATTGTACTGAAATGTTCTACTTCACGTCTAGTTTGATTTTAATATTCATTGCTGCTAGTTCAGCCACAAAGTAGCGGAACACATAGGGCACAGCTACCGTATCAATAGCGTCACTCTTCTTGCAGAGTGTGCATATAGTGTTGCGATGGCGCGTGGCAGACCAGTGAGGCGGTGGCTTTTCCAGCAGCGGAGAGAGCAGACTGCCGCAGCGCACGCACACCTGAGTTACAGAGCGGTCCGAGCAGTTAAACAAACGATCGTGCAACAAAAAGGACGAGCCATGGGCCAGCAGGGCGTCCCGCTCCATCTCTCCGAATCGAATACCACCTTGCACGTTCCTCCCTCCCACTGGCTGATTGGTCACCTTGTCCCTTGCTCCCGTGGTCCTCACCTGGAACTTGTCAGACACCATGTGGCGCAGCCTCTGGTAGTAAACCAAGCCCACAAAGATGTCGGCCTCCAGCTCCATGCCGCTCAAGCCCGAGTAGAGGCGCTCGGTACCGTAATAATCATAACCCGCTTCTTTCAACATGGTACCAAAGTGCTCAAGGGCCGAGTTCTGCTCGGAGAAAGTGAACGGAGTGGCGTCGTGGCACAGGCCGTGCAGCGCCGCCGATTTGCCCGCCATGCTCTCGATCAACATGCCGATGGTCATACGTGACGGGAAGCCGTGAGGGTTGAAAAGGATGTCTGGGGTCATGCCGCTCTCGCTGAACGGCATGTCCTCCGCAGGCCACAGGCGGCTCAGGATGCCCTTCTGCCCATGCCTGCTGGCAAACTTGTCTCCGATGGTGGGGTTGCGTGGTACTCGCATGGTGATGCACACTCGCTTGAAGCGGCCCGTGCCGGCATCGTTGCTGCAGGCTTTGATGTTATCCACCACACAGCTCTCCTGACTCCTGAGAAATACAGTGAGACAAAGGAAATAAAATGTACACCACAGAATAAGACTGTGCTCAGTGCGAATACACTACAAAGATATTTCATGTTCAAATGGATAAACTTTATTGTTTTTTTGCAAATATTCACTCATTTTGAATTTGATGCCTGCAACACATTCCAAAACAGTTGGGACAGGGGCAACAAAAGATGAGAAAGTCAAGGAATGCCTAAAAAACACCTGTTTGGAACATTCCACAGGTGAACAGGTTAATTGGAAACAGGTGAGTGTCATTACTGGGTATAAAGGGAGCATCACCGAAAAACTCAGTCGTTCACAAGCAAGGGTGGGGTGAGGTTCACCACTTTGTGAACAACTGTGTGAGAAAATAGTCTGACAGTTTAAGAACGTTTCTCAACGTGCAATTGCAAGGAATTTAGGTATATCATCAAAAGATTCAGAGAATCTGGAGAAATCTCTGCAAGAAGGCGAAAAGGCCGAAAACCAACACTGAATGCCCGTGACCTTCGATCCCTCAGGCCGCATTGCATTAAAAACTGACATCCTTCTGTAACGGATATTACCACATGGGCTCAGGAACACTTCAGAAAACCATTGTCAGTGAGCACAGTTCGTCGCTCCATCTACAAGTGCAAGTTAAAACTCTACCATGCAAAGTGAAAGCCATACATCAGCAACATCCAGAAACGCCGCCGGCTTCTCTGGGCCCGAGCTCATCTGAGATGGACTGACGCAAAGTGGAAAAGTGTCCTGTGGTCTGACGAGTCCACGTTTCATTTGTCCTCCAGGCCACAGAGGAAAAGGACTGTCCAGATTGTTATCAGCGGCAAGTTCAATAACCAGCATCTCTGATGGTATGGGGGTGTGTTAGTGCCCATGGGTAACTTGCACATCTGTGAAGGCACCATTAATGCTGAAAGGTACATACAGGTTTTGGAGTAACATATGCTGCCATCCAAGCCACGTCTTTTTCAGGGACGTCCCTGCTTATTTCAGCAAGACAATGCCAAGCCACATTCTGCACGTGTTACAGCAGCGTGGCTTCGTAGTAAAAGAGTGCGGGTACTAGACTGGCCTGCCTGCAGTCCAGACCTGTCTCCCATTGAAAATGTGTGGCGCGTTATGAAGCGCAAAATACGACAACGGAGACCCCGGACTGTTGAGCAACTGAAGTTGTAGATCAAGCAAGAATGGGAAAGAATTCCACCTACAAAGCTACAACAATTAGTGTCCTCAGTTCAAAAACGCTTATTGAGTGTTGTTAAAAGGAAAGGTAACAGTGGTAAACATGCTCCTGTCCCAACATTTTTGGAACATGTTGCAGATATCAAATTCAAAATGAGTGAATATTTGCAAAAAATTAAAAAAATAAAAAGTTTATCTGTTTGAACATTAAATATCTTGTCTTTGTAGTGTATTCAATTGAATATAGTTTGAAAAGGATTTGTAAATCATAATTCTGTTTTTATTTATGTTGTACACAACGTCCCAACTTCATTGGAATTAGGGTTGTACTTTTGTAACAGGGGAACTTTTCCATCTAATACAGGTATGCGCCGTTTAACGACCCCATTACGTTCTGTGCAACAGGTCGTTGACTGAAATGGACGTTACCATAGTCATAGTCTTTTTATGCTACTGTAATGTATATACAGTGGGGCAAAAAAGTATTTAGTCAACCACTGACTGTGCAAGTTCTCCTGCTTAGAAAGATGAAAGAGGTCTGTAATTTTCATCGTAGCAGACAAAATGAGGAAAAAAGTCTAGGAAATCACATTGTAGGATTTTTAAAGAATTTAGTTGTAAATTATGGTGGAAAATAAGTATTTGGTCAAAAACAAAAGTTCAACTCAATACTTTGTAACATAACCTTTGTTGGCAATGACAAAGGTCAAACGTTTCCTGTAAGTCCTCACCAGGTTTGCACACACTGTAGCTGGTATTTTGGCCCATTCCTCCATGCAGAGCTCCTCTAGAGCAGTGAAGTTTCGGGGCAACACGGACTTTCGGCTCTCTCTACAAATTTTCTATGGGGTTGAGACTGAGATGAGGTCTGGAGACTGGCTAGGCCACTCCAGTACCTTGAAATGCTTTTTACGGAGCCACTCCTTCATTGCCCGAGCGGTGTGTTTGGGATCATTGTCATGCTGGAAGATCTAAGAAGCTTCTATATACATCCCTGTTTGGGGTTCCGAGCTTTAGCAAAGCGCAGATGGCGTGACCGCGGTAAACGACGCATCTCCTCATCAACAGTTGCATTGGCTGCTGGTTGTTGCCGCTGTCGCCATAGTGTTTATGTCATTAGGTGAATTTAATACGTTTGTTAGGAGGCCAATAGCCTCATTAATCTGCGTCTGAGCTCTTGGTTCCATTTAATGCAAGCTATAGGGATTTCCACTTAGGAAAATATCCATACATGGAGGGGGCGGGGCACGATGGACTATAAGCGAATCAAAAACTGCTTATTAAAACGACAACTCTCTAGGCCAATCAGAAAACACGACCATCAAACTCTCTCACACTCACTATTGTTGTGGATTTCTTTAAGTAATCTAGATTTTCAATCATACTATTGTGTTAATCAGCATATATTCATAAATAATTGTTAACTTTGTTATTATTAATCAGTTATTTATTGATCAGTATATATATTCCTATATAATTATATTAACTCTGTAACCGTACAATTATGCATAAGCACATTGGGAGTCATGATTAACCTACAGTTACCCTTTTGTAATGTGTGTTGCTGTATTTTTCTGCAAGTTCTCTGTCTTACAATAATATGGAGATAAGCCTGTGAATGTTCTTGACTCCCAGGGGTCACCTAAGTTTGGTGACCTATATAAACAGGTGTCCTAGCGGAGCACTGCCTTGTCACTAAAATTAGATCTGTCTCCAAAAGTATCAACAGACATGAACTTATCGGTGTTGAACTAATTTAACCGATGGGAAAAACAAAATTTCACTATCTCTAAACTGTAGCAGGTGGGGACGGAGTTGTGTGTGTGCTGAATGCGCTGTACTTAAAATCTGGGATAAAGGTCGTCTTCACACTTGCCAGGTAGTGTGTGTGAGAGGTTTGATGGTGAGTGTGAGAGAGTATGATAGTGTGTGCGAGAGGCAAGTTTGAATAATGGCCTAAACGGCCTCTCAAAGATCACACACACACACACACACACACACACACACACACACACACACACACACACACACACACACACACACACGTTTGTCTTGCTATTGCTCTGAGGACTTTCCACTGACAATGATTACTGTAGATAATTAATGCTACACCAACTGCTAACCCTAACCTCAGTAACCTGTGGCTGTGGTAGCCTAGTGGTTAAGGTACAGGACTATGGACCAAAAGGTCCAGAGTTCAAATCTCACCTCTGCCAAGCTGTCACTGTTGGGTCCTTGAGCAAGGCCCTTAACTCACAATTGCTTGGATTGTAAGATGGTATCAATTGTAAGTCGCTCTGGATAAGGGCATCTGCTAAATGCTGTAAATGTAAAATGTAACCTAAAGCAAATCACTTGGCACTTGTTTTTGCAAAAGAACGTTGCAAAAAAATAAAGAAAACGTCCCAACAATGTAAAAATGTGAGAGCTTTCCACCCTTGTGGGGACATTTGGCTCCCACAATGATATAAACTTATTTCAAATAAACAAATCGCCATTTTTGAAAAACTGGCAAAAACAGTCCTCAAGTCAAAATTGCCAGGTTTTCCTATCATTGTGAGGACACAAGTATAGGAAGGTACACACAGACACACGAATGACAAACTTCTGCTCTTAAACTCCCACCTCTGCACATGGATCTGCAGCACTGACTGGCTGTTTAAGGCCGCAATGTCAGGAGTTAAAAATACATTTTTTTCCTTTCCTATTATATTTATGTTTGTTTGTTAAGCTCTCGGTTGTTAAGGCGAACAGACTTTGAATAGATGGTCTTTAAATGGTGCATACCTATACTAGAAATATTAATGTTTTGCGAAAAACATAACTACATAAAAATAAAGTTATGCTGTATTTCACAGTACAGCAGTGACTATTTACTTGTAGAAGGTGACGTGGCTCTGTCCAGTGTTGAGGTTGACGTAGCTGTAATAAGGGTCTCCGTAGTTCAGCACAGCTCCTATAGGAGGGAGTCCATCTGCGTCCAGCCTGCCCATCACTTTAGGGTCACCGGCTTTAATCCCGAACACCACACCGTCCTCACCTTTGGCCTTCTCAGACAGGTCCACTACTTCAGTCTTATACACAGAGCCGTGAGCAAAACCACGCTCCCATGAGGACTTGTTTACGATCTGCACAAGAAACGATAAGAAGCCGTGATACACTGATGGCTGAATGCATTTTCATAAAATGATTGCATTTCCATTTAGACATTTAACAGACACCCTTATCCAGACTGACTGACAAATACAGTGGTACCTCGGTTCTCGTCATTAATTGGTTCCAGGACGCTTGTCGAGAACGGAAAACGACGAGTAAATTGAATGAGTCCGTTCCAGACCTCCAGAAAATCCACACAGCATTAGACATTAAACGCATTAATGGTGTTGTATTGTACAGGTGCTCCCTGATTTCTGAAGGGATATGTCCCGACAAATCCATCATGAATTAACTGTATCATGAACTGAGAAGTTTAACAAGGGTTTGGTACAATGTTTTATACTGTATCATAGCAGAGCCCATGATAAGTTATTGTTTAAAACACTTACATTAACACAAAGCTTTTTTGTGGTAAAGTGCTGAAAAAGCCCAAGTAACTTAGTGAGTGACTTAGTAGAAGCAAAACAAAACAGTTCTGGAGGACTGATTTCTGTGGACTGTGGTAGCCTACCAGGTAAAGTACTGGACTCTGGACCAGAAGGTCGAGGGTTCAAATCCCACCTCTGCCAAGCTGCCATTGTTGGGTCCTTGAGCAAGGCCCTTAACCCACAATTGCTTGGATTGTAAGACCATCAATTGTAAGTCGCTCTGGATAAGGGCGTCTGTTAAATGCTGTAAATGAAATGCAATATAATTTCCTTTCGGTTGGGTCTTATAACTAACCTTGGAGTTACCAAGGAGACTTATTTGCACTAAGAATACAGTACTGTAGATAAAAATAAACTCAGTGGGTGGAGATCTTCACTGAGGAAGGGCTATTGTGAACCAAAATCATTTAATAACTGTGTACTGAATCATGAATTGTAAACCGAATCAAAAATCGTGAGCAAGTCACGCAGCTCGACTCAAGTTTAAGAAAGTGACGCATACGACGAGAACTGAGAAGCCTTTTTCTAGTCAAAATGTGTCGGGAACCGAATTTGACAAGTTCCGGGTTAATCAAGAACCAGGGTCCCTAATTCGAGTATAAAATAAACCTGCTTAAATTTCTGAAAAAGAATCGGTGCTGACCATGGCGTCCTCCATGTCATAGCCTGTGTAGGAGATGACGGCCACGATGGCGTTTGTACCGATGGGATAGTTGTCCATGTTGTAATGGTCATACATTAGAGGCCGAACCAGAGGACTCTGGGGGGTCTGTAGGCGGTACAGCTTATTATCAGAGCGATCCTGATAGGAGTGCAGAGGGAAGCCCATCGTCTGTTTACCTGCACACAGAATGAAGAGAACGTGTTACACAAATGTACGACTGCAGGTTAAATCACCTACGGATGATCAAATCATCTAAAACAAGTCTAATGCAAATACAACTCAAGCAAATGAATAAGCTAAATCCGGGAGAGCTGTAATGGGAGAGCAACTTTACCCATCTGGCACTGATACATGTTCCTAGGGCTCTGGTTATGGTCTGAGAAGGGGATGAAGCTGGCCACCACACTCAGCATACTGTGGGGGAAGAGCTCCTGATGGGTGGTGACACCGTGCTCAATCTCATCCTCAAATATCCCCACATTAAGATACAGCTGTGAAAGAAAAACACATGCTCAATGATTACATTCACAAAACATCCAGCTGCCACCTGTGTGGATCTTGAACGTTTCCCCATGTCTACGTGAGTCAATGTGTTAGGTCACAGGGATGTCCATAGCCTATCCCAGAATGCAACGGGATAGGCTGGAAATCGATTGCTGTTCAAGACAGCTCGACAACAAACGTATTTCACCATCTGCAAACTAACCATCGTGCAGAATAAGAAGATTATGACAAACTTCGGGAATCAGTTGTGCACAAGGTACCAGCACAAAAACACACTCAGCAAACTTTAGAGGAATACTTTTGCATAAAAGTGCCTTACAACAAGAAAAGCAACAGATGGCAAGACATAAATCCTGTGCCAATTCAAGCAGTTTAGACCCAAGATATATAATTTTGTCGATAATTATCGTTATCGACAAAATTCCAGAATTTATTGAACAGATCCCTACTTCACGATGCAAACTCAGACTGGGATTCTGACCCAGGTCCTCAGGATCTGCTGTTTTCAAAAGGTACATCTCATCTCTGAGCCACATGCATGCACTAAATCTAAAACAAAGGGGCCTATATGGAAGTAGTAATGAATATAAAACACTGATTGATAATAGTATGCTGTTTACATGAGCAATTTAATGATGTGACAAGTGCAAAAATCATCATATTATAATAGCATTTTAATGATTAGTGCTCAAGGTTCAAGAAAACTAATCAGTTGGTTATGACTTCAAATCCGAACTTTGCCAAGCTGTCACATTTGACTGTTAATCTTTAATCTCGGCAGAGTTAAAAGTCTCTATTAAGGCATCTGCTAAATGATGTACATGTAAATGAGTAATTCAGTTTAACTGCAACCTGTCTCACCTGTTCAAAGGTGCCGATAAGCTCCTGCTTGCCCAGGGAGAGGTTGCGGACTGGCCGCACCATGCGACAAGGCGTAGTGAACAAGTACAGAGTAGGGTACATACTGGCTTTGCCTGTCTGAGGAACCAGCACTATCTCAGTCCATGGAGGGAACTTCTTTTCCCCCAGAACCTACAAGGTAGAGGCAGGAGACAAGATCAGTATTTCAAAGTACCAACGAATACTTAATGTAATGTTTAATCTGTCAGCAGGAATGATCACCCTTAGGTTAACTAAAGCCTTACTACAGATTGACTCCAGCAGGACCCAGCTTTTGATTTCAGAACTGCATTCATGGCAAAGCTTCAACAAAGTGCTGGAAACTGCTGATACAAGGCTTTCAGTTACTCTAAATTCTGACCCTACCATCCAGCAGAAACTGAGACTCAACAGACCAGGAAATGTTTTTCCAATGTTCTATTGTCCAATTTTGATGAGCCTGTGTGAATTGTAGCCTCAGTTGCCTGTTCTTTACTGACAGGAGTGGCATCCGGTGTGGGGTCCTGCTGCAGTAGCCCATCTGCTTCAAGGTTCGACGTGTTGCGTGTTTCAAAGATGCTCTTCTGCCATACCTTTTTGCAGTGGTTGAGTTACAGTGCTGGTGGACTGTGGTAGCATAGTGGTTAAGGTCCTGGACTATGCCGACAAAAGGTCCAGGGTTCAAATCCAAACCTCTTGCAAGGTGCCCACCGTTGGGTCCTTGAGCAAGGCCTTAACCCACCAATTGCTTGGATTGTTGGATTGTAAGATTGTACCAATGTAAGTCGATCTGGATCAAGGGCGTCTGCTACAAATGCGGTAAATGTTTTACCAGAGAACGATATCACGGGATATTTGTTCTTTTTCAGACCATCTCTGTTACCTCTAGGGACATGTTGTGTGTGAAATCCAGCGCAGATAAGCAGTTTCGACGTTACTCCACCCGCCCCGTCTAGCAACCAACAACCATGCCGCATTCAACGTCCAATCTGAAATCACTTTTATTCCTCATTCAGACGCTCGATTTGAACTTCAGCAGGTCATCTTGACCATGTTCTACAACACTGACTTTCTACCCAGGTGATTGGCTGATAGATATTTACATTAATGTGCAGTTTAAACAAGTGCCTAATCCTAATGAAGTGGCCGGTCAGTGTGAACTCCGGGGAGGGGAAAGGGCCAAACCAAACCTAAAATTGCTGGCTGAAAGGCTTAAGGTTTCCTAACAATAAATAATTCTCAGGAAAATTAGCAAAGAAACTAAGACATGCCATGCCAAATATTATGTCTTTGTTTCTTAGAAAATAAAACAGTTAGTAGTGTTTAGAATATAGAATATTAATTTAGTTTAGGAATAGTTTAGAATACTTCGTAGTTATATGCAGCCCGTACAAGCCTGGAAGAAAACAAGCTCCCTTCCGTTTTCCGGACCAATTAAGGCCGCCCTTAAAATCCTTGAAACTTCTCAAAAATCGACAGCAGGCAGTGCGCATTAAAATGCGTGGGTCTAAGGTATGACTTAATTTGGTTGTGCTTTCTGACCTAGAACGACTGTAGATGGTACACGGCGCTCATAAATCGGTCCAAATGTTTTAGCACGGCCCTGGTACGGTAAAGTTCGGAAAAGCGTACGGCCACCGTAGTGCGCAGCATCAAAGCGAGTAATACGGTATGTTGCTTCAGTATTAGGGTACGTGATTATTCATTCTTTTCGAAGCGGATTTCAAACACAACGTATCGTCACGCCACACCCTCACCGTGACCCACAAGACTGGCACCCCACCGGCCGCTGACCGACCGCGACCCATATTGAGAGAGATATTTATAGTTCCCGCTATCACAACCCTACGGCGACGTCGCGCCTGGACCACGGCTACACTTCCGTCACCTGACCCGCCGCCCGAGCCCACGCATCACCCGCAGGCACAAGAACCCCCCCATGCGTGCGGGCCCTTCGCGTTCTTGTTTCTTTTCATGCGCCCTTCTCCCTACGGTGCCCAAGGCTTTCTGTTCTGCCCCTCCCGATCAGTATAGCCGAACCCCCGCCCTGGCACGCTTTCTTCTTCCCCCTTTGCTTTTTTGTACCACCCCCGCTCTCCCCCCCCCCCCCTACAGAATTACTCCCCCCGCGCTTGCACCTTCTCTGCTTGCTCACATTCTTCCCGTCTTTTTTCCTCTTTTTTCCCCCCACCTGTAGTAAGGAGCCCAGATTGCGGCAGCAACGAAGAGCACACCCCTCCCCCTATCACCCTCGTAGCTCGCCGATCTTCGTCCCTCCCCCTCTTCTGCCCACTCGCATCCGCCGCCACTTCCGCTCACACACACCCCCCCCCCCCCCAACGCCCATAGTTCCACCCCCCCCTACCTGACCGCTTCTCCCCCTCCACCGGCCCCCACCCCGCGCCATCCCCCACTCACAACCCCGACTCGCCCTATGTGCCTAGCCATCCACTTCCCGACGACCCATTGTGTCACGCGTCCCGCACGACTGTCGCCATTGCCCCCCCCCACCCCACACCCCCCCGCCACAGCAACCACCACAAACCCACCCCCAGGTCGTTGTGTTCCCCCCCACTTCCACCCAACCCTTATTTCAAAAACCAGCACACACCCCGGTATAACACATAGAAAAATGTACCCATACCCCAAAATCGCCCCCTTACCCATCCGCACGCATTTCCTACCCCGCACCCCCGCACCTGACTATACTCGAACCAAAACACCCACAAACCACCACCCGAGCCCCCAACAATTTCCACCCACAACCAACCAACAACCACACCCAACCACACACTCCCCCCCCTGTGCTTCCGTTTTCCCCCTCCCGCTGGCGGGTCCGGGCTGTCCGGCCCCCCGTGCCGTTTGGTCGCCGTGGGCTTTCCGTCCCCTCGGTCCCGTTCCTCTTTGCCTTCCCGCCCCTTTCCTTTTCTTCCGCCTCCCTTTTGGGCCACACCCCCTGGGGCACCACAGTACTCCCACTCGGCCCCTCACCCCCTTTTGTGCCACCCAAAACCCAAAGCCGTGTGTCACAGAGCACAACCCCTCCCCCACCTCACGACAGCACGGCCCCCCCCCCTGCCACCCTCCCCCCATCTCCCCCCCCAACCCAGACGCACCCCACACTGCCCCCCCCACCCCAAACTCTCCCCCCCCGGCTCCGCCGCCCACCCTCCACACATCACCCCGCCACACCGGCTCTCCCTGGTCCCCTCTTCTTGTTTCCCTTCTTGCTCCTTTTGCCTTTTGCCTTGCGCCCTTCCCGCTTATCTTTTGCCACTCCTGGACTGTGCTCCTCACCCAGTGTCGCTCCCCCAGCTCGTGGCTGCCCCCCCCCCCCCCCCCTCCCCCGCCACGCGCCCCCGGCCCCGCGTCGGCCCTCTTACACACTGTTGTTTCTCGCCTTTTGCTTTTTGCCCCCGGCCCCGCTGCCCCTCACAACGGACGCCCCACACCTCCTTGTTCTCTTGCCATTGGCGCCTTTCCCTTGGTTTTGTTGCCTGCCTACATTACCGCGCGCTCACAGAACCACCACCTGGCAACACCACCCCCCCTCCCCCACACTGGCCCTCGGTTGCGTTGCCTCCTTGTGGCCGTGCCTTCCCCCCCGCCGTGCCGTTTCTCCGCCGCCAGCCCCTCTTCTCCGCCCCCCCGCCTCCATCCCCGGTTTCTTTGTTCCCAGCCCCTGGTGCTGTCCCTCTTGGTGTCTGCGCTCCCTGTTTCCCCCTGTTTTCCCCCCCCTTTTCCTTCTTTTTTTTTTTTTCTTTTTTCCTTCGACCTTTTCACCTTTTTGTTGCGGGACGTGGAGTTCGCGCTTCGGGCCCTCCCGCCCCACACACCTCACTTCCCTGTCCCCCGCACTTTGCCTTGTGGCTTCCTCTCCCTGCTCCACTCAGCTTTGTGTGCCGCCAACAGACCACAGATCCGCCTTCCCCACCTGGTTGCGTTGTTTTCCACTCGCCTTCTCTACACCCACCCCTTCCACATGTTGCATCCTCAGGCCACCCCACGTTGCCCGAAACACAGAGGCAGTTGTGACGGGTTTGGTGGTTTCCCCGGCCCCAACTCCACTCACACACACCGCAGACCAACTGCTGGGCACCCCCCGCCACGGTTGACCCACGTCTCGTGTGTGGGTCCCCCTGTACCCACCCCCCCCTCCCTGTTGCCACCAGGCCTGGAGAACTCGGCCTGATGGCCCGGTGTTTGCTAGGCCTACCACGCTCGCCCTCACCCCCACCTGCGGCCACACACCGCCCACACCGTGGTCCGTTTGTTTTCTTGGGGTGACACGTACACACCCACGGTGCCGGTTCCCCCGAACGCCACCCCCTGTGCACCCCCCCAAGCACGTTTACGGCCGTTTGTGTCCTTGCCCCCACGACACCCCCCCACTCACCAAACCGCCCCCGTGACCCCGGACAATTGCACATGAATAGACAGGGCCAGATCCTGCCCCTCACACAGTAAAACACACCCCAAGCGAACCCACACACCACTAACAACACTGGACAATCAACCAGATCTCCTACCGTCTGTACACCTTGTAGAGTATAACACCCCCCCCCACGTGTTTCTAGTGATGCCCGCTACCAGACGAGCGTCCAAACACCCAACCCCCACAAACCACCAAGGCCCCGCACAGAGCCAAGCCACGCACCACGCACCCAGGGGCCAAACAGACCCCCACCCGGCACACCAGCCTCGCCACACAGGCGTGCGCCCACCACCCTGGCGAGGGCAGGCCACACACCCAACCCCATCGCCCACACCCACACACTGACACCCCCGGGCATGCCAACCCCCTACAACACACACACACCACCAACCCGGAGCGAACGACAAACCAACCAAAAACACAAACACAACCATCCCACCCTGCCAACACCGCACCAACACACAACCACCCGGAACACAAAAAACGAAGGCGACGCCAGAGCCACTCAAAGGCCTCAGTCGCTAAAAGTAAAACATACACCCACACCTACCGGATTACCATCAAACACCCACCCTCGCCCCCCCCCCCCCCTGCCACCCCCGTCCCCCGCCACCCCCCTTCAACAGATCCCCGTTTTTTCTTTCCTCGCCATTCCTTCCTTTTCCTGCCCTCCTCGGCCCCCACACAGCCCCCCCACACACCAACCCCCCCCTAACCCCCCGACCACCACAGCCCCTCTTCCACAGCCCCCCCACAACAACCCCAACCTCACCCCACGAGGACCCAACCTCTTCTTCCCTTCCCCCCAACCCACAACCCCCTGCCCCCCCCCTAAATTCGCAAACACCCACACGTCCCGCCCCCCCCACCCAAAACCCTTTAGGCCCGCGGGCGTCTTCGGCCCCCTTTCTTTCCCTTTGCCCCTTTTACAGCACTTCGCAGCCCACACCTCAGAGTGCACCACAGGAAACACACACCCCAACACAACCAGAACCCTCCACTCCCCCAGAACAAGAGACGACTCTTACACACACCCAGAAACACCAAAAGGCAACAACCCAGTGCTAGTGGGTGTTTTTTAAGGGTACACGACATGAAGGGAACACAAAAAGACATACAGGAAAACCCACACAGAACCAAACGGCCCCAAACGCCCACCATTGGCAGAACCACCCCACCGGCGGGCCGATTTGAACCCTGGCACCTTCCTCCCCACCCAACACCACCCTACTACACCCCCCACCCCAACCAACACCATAGTCTGAGCAGACCCGTAATCGACACACAAAACCGAACAAAAGAAACACAATCACCCCCTCACAACCCCACAGGTCCGTTTAGAAACTAATCACCACGAAACCCTAGTGCCAGAGAAGCACACACTTTGGCATACGATTACATACCAGTCTTACAATCCAGCAATTGTGGGTTAAGGGTCCTGCTCAAAGGACCAAACAGTGGCAGCTTGGCAGAGGTGGGATTTGAACCCTGGACCTTCTGATCCATAGTCTGGTGCCTTATCGCTAGGCAACCACAGTCCGGTTCTAGTGCACTAGTGCCAGAGAAGAATTTGCATACGATTCCAGCAATGCACATTACAGGCTCATTGAAAGTGTGCAAGACGGAAATGCTGACGCACCCCCTTTGACTGTAATTCAGCATAACCTCACGCATTTACATGGCTTTTTATAGCTAAGGAAGAAAGGTGGCAGCAGGTCCCACCAAAAGATAAGGCCAGTGGTATATATTCCAGACCTGCAAAAATAATACTGCACTACACAAATGCTTTTATGGACAGGTGATACATACTGTAAGAGTCTGTCATGATGCAATATGGAAATGCTGAACAAGCAAGACCTGTTTTCCAAGTAGGTGGGTACAAGGTTTTCAATTTGTTTATTTAACATTGCTATCAGCATCAATGCTATTTAATCGACAGACACAAGGTTTATAGCGATACACACTGATACTTCAAAAGCTAGTCATATATATACACACACACACTCAGATCAGGGGCCAATCTAGGGTAGTCAAATTAAAATAAATTCATGTCTATGGACTTTGGGAGGAAACCAGAGCACCTGGAGGGTAACCCATGCGAACAGTACAGGGAGGAGTACATGCACACAGAAAGACCACTCCACCTGGGATCAAACCCAGGACCTTCTTGCTATGACCGGCAACAGTGCTACCCACTGAGCCACTCAAGTTTTTCTTAGTTTGCATATTTGTGAATATAGAATCTGGATTTCTTGACTGTATAAGTATATATACTGGCTTTTTATGGTGTTTAATAAACTAGTGTCAGACAACCACAAAATATTCACACACTAAAAAAATGGCCACTTTGAAATAAAGAAAAATTCCTATTGCCACCACTGCTTTTTACCTAGAGAGCATAGTAGCGCAGGCAACGTTGGTTAGTGTGAAACAGCATATATGTTTCTTGTTTTTTCCGCTATTTGTTATTTTTTTTTTAGTGCTTTTATGTATGTTAGAGGATTTAATTTTGTTTTTTATTTTTCTTTTTTTGTGTCTAGTGGGAACAGCAGGAGCTACAATCTCGCAGTGCGTCGTTTAGATGTTCATCAGGACCCCACAACGGAGATCCGTCAGGTGTGTGTACAGGACACAGAAAGCCCCAAGACTAGGTAGCAAACTTTCTCACACCAGTAGTCCTCATTTTAGCCAAAGGCAGCTCCTCTGTGCACACAACGGAAAGTGCGACAAGTTACCGAACGAAGTTTAGCTTGTCAGCCACCACACACAAACCACTGGCCTGCAGCATGCCCAGACCTGAGGAACACAGGGAGGTTTAAATAAATACATAACGCATTCTGTGGTGAAGAAGCAAGCTCACTCATCCATGTCGCTTAAAAAAAAAATGCAAATTTTTTTAAATACGCAACTAGTAGTGCACTGTGATACCTGTCTTGGAGACGAGATTGCCGGTAGCTAGCAGGTACTCGAATGGTTTGGTGAGGTCAGAGCCCATGTTGAATATTCTGGTCAGGGCTTCTGTGGTCAGTCCCGCTACTCTCTGGCCCCTCTTATCTAAGGCTAGTTTCACAGACACCAGCCAGCCTGTCATTTTCTCCTAAAAGAACACAATCATTTACACTGAAGTTAGAAAAGACAGGCAATGATTCAAATTAAATCAGGGCTTTGGTCTCAATATTTACAGCCTGATGGACAGACTGGTTTTTGAAGCTGAACTGGAAGCCAAACAGTCCTTCAGAACAAATGGCTGATAGTTACCAATTCCAATTCCGAGCAGTGATCAACACAAGTGATCATAGTGTACAAGCAGAGCTTAGGGAACACAGGCTAGAATTCTGAACCCATCTGCATGGCACTTATACCTGGGACTGTGGTAGCCTAGCGGTTAAGGTAGTGGACTATGGACCAGAAAGTCCAGTGTTTCCACCTCGGTCAAGCTGCTCCTGTGGGGTCCTTGAGCAAGATCCTTAACCCAATTGCTTGGACTGTAACAGTTGTAATTACTAACACTGTATCAGTTGTAAGTCGCTCTGGATAACGGCGACTGCTAAATGTCTAGATGTACTTCAATTGTATCTTTAATCCAGAGCACAGGAAGGCATTCGTGAGCATGGAACTGTAGTGAGCTTTGGTGCGAGAACACTTCTGAGAGCATTCTGACCTTGTGTGTGCATTTTGGCCTCCATTAAACATCCTATTTAAATGCCATACACGTGCCGTGACCTCTTCAAACAAGAGGTTTAAACAGCAGAGGATGTGATCAAGGAATTGGTTGAATAGGATCACCAGTGGTATGAGGCAGAGTTTGCTGGATCAAAGGCCTGAGGGGTGCAGCAGTCTGAAGAACACTTTAGACAGCATTTTTTTAAAACGTAAAGCAATTAAAAACGCAGTTTTATTAACTGCAAATAAACAAACTTTTCTCTCCGAGCTGTGCTCCGGCAGTTCCAGCCCCACACCTGATGTTCATCTGCTGTAGCTCCAGTCAAGCTGCTTCCGTCATCAGCTCCAGCCCCACCATACCCGGGCCACTTAATGTCAATGTGCATACTTCACATTTTATCGAACTTTGACTCCATGACTTTAGTTTCGCTCTTAGATTTATCATCTACGCCGCCCAAGGAGGTTGGGTCCCTTTTTGAGTCTTGGTCCTCCTAAGGTTTCGTCCTATAACTCGGAGGTAGTTTTTCCTTGCCACTGTCGCCCTAGGCTTGCTCCAATTTGGATTGGACGTAGTTATTAGGAGATAATCTAAACTTGTAAAGTTGCTTTGAGACAATGCTCCATTGTAAAAAGCGCTATATATAAACAGATCTGAACTTGACTTGACAAAGCTTTCGGTTCAGTTAGATTAGCTCAATTTCAGTATCCATTTCAAGCCCAGAATTATATTATGGTGCATGGCCAAATACAATCCAACCAAAAAAAACAAAACACTTCATTTCAATTAGCATTCAAATAACAAATGAATCTTACTGACTATTTTACCAAAAGGTCTGCACAGCATCGGCACTGAAGTTACTACGAGATACAGTTCCAGCTCACCTTCATGAACATGAGAAACAGCTGTCCAGGTGTGAGGACCTCCTGACACATCAGACTGTCTGGATTCTCTTCCATACACTCCTGCTTTGCAAAGGCAAATAGCTTCCGTGTCATCAGACAAAGCATGTAGAACTTCTCTGTATCTGACTTCAAGTGAATACACAGGCACTCTCTAAAGGAAAGAGACAAATAATTCTGTTCAAATCCTTGCAGACACCAGAAAACAAAAACATTTCAATCATTATAATAACCAAAAAACTTCCATCCATTCTTATATCGCTCACGTTTCATACCCGCTTAACTTATTTTAGGGTCATGGGAAAGGCTAGGACCTGGCAAGACGAGAACCAACCATCTAGAGTCCATCGCAGGGGAAACATGCGCACACACAAACTCACATTTGGACACTTTAGAGATGCCAACTGACCTAACGCACATCTTTGGAATTCAGTCAATTCTTTATTTTACCTTTTTCACCGCGATTTGTTTGTTTACTTGCATGTCATCATCAATGGCCATTTTATTGACAGACATACAAGGTTACACCAAAACCAGTCATACATACTATATATACGCCTTATCATATCCGCTTGCGGCACTTGGTCAACGCTGGAAAAAAATACGAGCGAGTTGAATGGAGCGAGGCGGAGCCGGCACGGACGCGGAATCTTCAAAATAAGTCAGCGTTAAGAATTAAACAAATTCTACAAATGAAACATGACCGACACAGAGGAGGTGGTTCAGCTTAAGTCCTCAAAAGGGTCGGAGCACTTCACGCTTCACACAACTAAAATGTGTAACATGCAAGCTTTGCAAAAGTGATCTGACCTGGCACGGGAGCACCCCGGTGCTGATACAGCCCTCGAAACAGAAACATGTTGCAGTCAGCGATGAGGATGAAGGGAGCTCAACAACAGCGTAAGTCACCACAATATCCCGAGTTTGTTCCGTTTTGAAGTGAGGAAACGTAACGGGGCGCTCACACTATGGGAACGAGCACAGCACGACTGATGCTGTTTTTTTCTTGTTAGCTGGATAATGACAGTGATGAGTTAAGAGAGACAGATATCCTATATTGGCCAGGCTTGCCAAGTCCTATTTATGCATTCCTGCTACTTCAACACTGAGCGTCTATTTTCTGCGGCAGGAAATATAGTCTCTAAAGAGAGCCGGCTTCAGCCAGGAGCATGTTAACATGATAACATTTTTGGCTTGAAATGCAAAGTTTCTAAAGAAAGGGCGTGAATGAGTTTATATGTAGTGTTTGCACTCATTTTTCTTTATTGTTTAATTTGTTAATTTATTAATAAATTTAATTTATTATTCATTTATTGTAAGCACTTATTTGCTCTGTTATTTAATGTTATAGTTCTGAATAAAGACATGGAAAGGTTTTTTTAAACCCAATTCATCGATTAATCGAAAAAATAATCGACCGATTAATCAATTATTAAAATAATCGTTGGTTGCAGCCCTAGAGGACACTACGACCGGGGATCGAACCCAGGACCTTGGTGCTACCCACCAAGTCACTGTGATCAGGGTAATAACAAATGAGTTTAAAATCCCTTTTACAAGCGAGTCCTGGTCAAGACAGCAGCGCACACAGTTTCACAGACAAGCAAGCTTTTCAGGAAACAAACAAACAAAAATCCGCTTTATAACAGATCAACAATAACAACAATCATAGCGAAAACAAATACTTCCTGACTCCTTTAAAATCTTTCAACGAAATTTTTCAACGAAATAAACTGCTTAACTTCAGATGTTTCTGCAAGTCATTCCAGAATGGTGGTGTGTGGTAACTAGAAGTTATCTTACCGAATTCTCATCAAAGGAATATAAAATTAAAGTAACCAAGAGAGCAGAGATTTGTATTTGCTGTTCAGACTCTGCGGTCTTGTTTCGGACACAAATTGAAAAGGACAAACCAAGAACTGGCACATCTGCCTACTTACTGTGGAAAACAACCAGCTGTTCAGCACAAAAGATAATGATGAGTAAGGTCTTGTATTTATACTGGTTAGGGTCATGAGTTCGGGGCCTTTCTTGAAATGACTCATGGTTGATTAAGATATTTTCGATAATTGTCTTGTTATACATCTCAACCTCTGTTCAGATGAAGTTATTCATTGAATGTGGGACATCTGCTTCCTAGATTAGTTTATAATTACACGTATACACTGAAAAATGACCACATTACCCATTACATATTAGTTATGGTAGTTAATGATTTACTTTTTGTGTCATTGGATTATAAAATGCTTCTGGTTTATGTAGGTCTTGGAACCTTTGTGCAAGCAACACTGCATAGTTAACCGGTGCACCACTACTCCTGTACCTACTGCAGATTCTTGTTAGTAATTGTCAGTAATGTGTCAGGCCTTTGCTTTGCATACCTGAAAGGTTTCTGTTAGAAAATCGCCTTTATTTTCTGCAGCCTGAATTGAACCAAAGAGCCAAAGTGTTATTCCTAATGACATTGTAGTTACAGGACTGCAGACAGGAAGCTTTAATATATATTTTTATATCCTTTTCTTGTTTGCAAGAATCAATTATCTTTATTTTCTGATCCAGAGAGCCAAACCTTTTGGAGTAACCAAAGACAGGGACCAAGTCTGTGTCACTAAAGCTCTACAGCACCAATATTACCTGCTGTTTGTTTGTTTACTTACATTTACATTACATTCATGTCATTTCGCATACACCCTTATCCAGAGAGACTTACAATTGATACATTCTTACAATCCAAGCAATTTTGGGTTAAGGGCCTTGCTCAAGGTCCCAACAGTGCCAGCTTGAAATTTTTTGGGTCAGGGTGGGTCCATAGTCCAGTACCTTAACCACTAGGCGACCACAGTCGAAATTTTTTTGATAAACCATTTTTTACTGCTATCATTTACATTTACAATTGATACAGTCTTACAATCCAAGCAATTGTGGGTTAAGGGCCTTGCTTAAGAACCCAAGAGTGACAGCTTGGCAGAGGTGGGATTTGAACCCTGGACCTTTTGGTCCAGTACCTTAACCACTAGGCTAACACAATTTACTTAATGACACTGTCAGCATCAGTGGTCATTTCAGCGACACACACAAGGTTACATCAAGACCAGTCATACATTATACACACACACACACACACACACACACACACGTAAATGCCAATACAGCATAATCAATTAACCTAGCACATGTAGGAAATTGGAGTACCGAGTACTATTGTTGTGCCACCCAGCATTAAAACTATTAATAAGCATTATTATACCACAGTTAGTTCCGACCCCGCAATCTGACTGGCTGAGAGACATCTACCGCCGTGACATTACTGACGATAACGGCACTCTGACCGACGCTCTATAAGTATTAATCCACCGGACACACGTAACCTAGCAGCAACGCCCGCCCTAAAAAGCAGCCAAGTTATAACGAGTAAAACACTGCCGAAATGAAAGCTATAATTAGTTTATAAAATATATTGGTTTTGAAAATGAATTTGGAAGATGAAGTTATTAATGACCAACCTGAGCCAAAGGTTTATCACCTTTAGGAATTGGAAGCTGGAAAAGCGAAACGAATCAGTACTTTAAATCAAACGTCCCGGGCTCTTAATGGATTCACAGCTCGACTGAAAAGCAACAAGCCCGAAGATCAGTTCTAGTCCCATCAACAAAAATGAACTGAATCAGCTTCATCACTCACAAAGACGTCGTTTGCTGGAGTTAAACTCGCCGTCTTTCATTAAACACCATCCACGGCTAATCGGGCGTTCATTGATCTGACAGGTTTGTTATCTGTAAGTCCAGCTCTAACCCAGAGAAGCTGCTGATGTTTCATTAGTCTGCCGTTATATTTCTGACTGATAAGATTAACATTAAAGAGCTTCATTATACAAATTTATAATCGCTAATCAAACGGGACCCTAGACTTTGGTTATAACACCGGGATCTCACTCCGATTTGCGGAGAATAGTGGATCTTAGTAGCAGCCTGCCTAATAAACCCAACCCATTTTATTTGCTGAATGTAAATAAACATTATTTTTTATAAATTAAAACTTACCAATTGATATTTTTGTTTTTTTTTGTCTGTATAATACACAGTTATTGGTAATTCTGTTCCTCGACTTTAATGACTGAAGGGCTTGGCCGCGAGGTAACGACAGAATGGAACTATTTGACCTCGCGGAAGGGCAATAAGCAAATCGTTCTTTCTGTCCTCTTCATCTTAAAATCTAAGATAAAGGCCTGCGGCCTCGTGCCTACGACCACATCACACCCGTGCCAATATCTCACGTTAAAACATGACCTAGAGTGTATTATTGCTTAAATATGTAATTAACCATTGAAATTTTGTTCAAAAAGTAACTTCATATGTGAATGTAGCTTGTACAGTGCATGACTAAGTTCACACACAAGGACTTACTCGATAAGGAATTTGGCACACTGCTCATGTGTGTACCACTCTGGCAAGTTGAGCTTGACTCGAAAGCGTTCCCCCAGATAGTCGAGCACCTTTGCTCTGGTAGTGCAGCCTTCCTCCATCACCAAACGCAACATCTCTGATACACAGCTCTTATAGAAGGAGTTTTCCTCTCTCCCCTTTATAAGCTCCTGAAAGATCTGGTAGTCTGAGAAGTCCACCAGGGCCTATGAGCCACAGACAAAAATGTACTGACTTTAATTTAAAATCAATAAAGAAATACGTAACACACATTCACAGCACGCTGTTATACTTTGACACTACCCAAGAGGTAGGTCACAGAGGACCAAAAAAAAAAAAAAATCTAGACCTACCTTCAGAGCAAAGCCCAGAGGAAGGAAAAACAGCTCTTTCATATAAATGAAGTTGAGCATGACTGTTCCATTATCCAAGTAGTGAAGGTTCATGTTGATGGCTGTATGCTCATCTCTCACACAGTGCATTGAAATGGCTGAGAACACAAAGTCAAAGCAATTGATCATCCTATTATACAATCATACTAGTAAAGACAGATCAGACTTTATAAAACTGGTGCAGCATAGGTTGTGGACAAAACTCAATCATGTTTTAATACAGTTAGTTAGTAAAAACACCTTCAACACCTTCATACAAGTTCTAAAAGGTTTGTGTTGGGATGTTGGACCATCCTTCAAGACTCATCTGATTTTAGAGGCTATGGGATCTCCCTGGTGTTTCTTGAAACTGATTCAAGTTTGCAGAAAGCATCTGGTATGCATAACCTTATATTTGTTGAATGTTATATCATACAAAGCAATCACCAGACTTAGAGTGCTCAAGGATTCCCACACCAGGTCCCTACTATAACAGTACATTGCAGGCATCAAGTTAAAGGCAGCATCTGGCTTGCCTCATGCATAAATTCTTAGAATATTATTTTTTGTGCCCTTGTGATCTATAGGATTTACTGTTTCAATGATATGTGGCAATGATACCCTTTAGGCTCAAAGACATAACAGAGTTTGGCTCAAAGGCACAACAGCCAATGCCATTGGGACTGCAATGATACAGTGAGAACAGAAGGATCATAAGATGGACGGTTACCGTATTTTTCGGACCATAAGGCACACTTAAAATCCTCCAACTTCCTCAAAAATCGACAGTGCGCCTTTAAATGCGGTGCGTCTAAGGTATGAATTAATTCTGGTTGTGCTTTCTGACCTAGAACCGATTGTAGATGGTACACGGCGCTCATAAATCTGTCAAAATGTTTTAGCACGGCCTTGGTAAGTTACGAAGCTTACGGCCACCGTAGTGCGCAGCATAGCGGAGTAATACGGTATGTGCTTCAGCATTAGGGTACGTGCATTCATTTTCGAAGCGGATTTCAAACTCAACGCTATCAGTCACGCAGTACAACATGGACATAGAGCAGCTGCGAGAGATTCAACATTAACCAATCAATGGTATGGAAGCGGAGGAAGCAAGAAGACTCCCTGCGCCAGGTAAAGAAGACAAACTGAGCTTCCGACGGAACTTAAGAGTTTCGTTTTCATTTAATGCGCCTTATAACCCGGTGCGCTTTATGTATGAACATAGACCCGTTAGCAGTCGATCATTGATATCGCGCCTTATAACCCGGAAAATACGGTATTTCTGTCTAACCAATGCACTTGGCTTCCCTACTAAAAGTAAGAAATTATGGAATATCCCAATCTGCCTTCAGCCATGAGACCAGTGCCAAATGATAGTTTGCCAGTATCTTTGACAAGGCAGATGAAGATGCCACAATGCATTAACCAGATGTGGAAAACGGCACTTGCCCAGATTTAGAACCATTCCTAATATAGGCGAAATTACATGACCTGGTCAGGGACCATTCGTCATAAGATCAGGCAGAACTACTTGGTTCAGTATTTAAAGGGTTTGCTGTCACCAGGTACAAAAATGTATTTTTTTTCCCTTTTAGAACCATCATTAACATTTGAGAAATTTCAGGCTGAAAATGTCTGTCTCTATGCTGACACTGATGGATTGTTCATGGCTTTGGTATATGTGCCTGACATCCAAAATAGGGTTTTTTTTTTTAATAGATTTGTCAAAAGTTAATCCTGAACATTGTCCTGTTACACAATATCCACCTTTCTGTACCAACTAGCTATGCTGTACACATGAAAGAAACCTATAAAACATGGAAGTGTTGTTGAAACACAGTACAAGATTTACAACTGGAACATGGTTGTTGATCTAAAAGCACTAGCACTGCTACAATAATCTACAGCGGTTCCTTCGGTTCTCAACCACCTTGCAACTCGTCGATTTCGGTTCTCGACGCATTTTGACTAGAAAAATTTGTCGACTGTCGTCATTTGCTTGGGACTCGGCGCACTTGCTTAAACTTGTAAGAGTCGAGCCGCATGATTCATTTCGGGGGGAAACTCGATTCACAATTTATGAATCACGATTCACTATACAGTGATTCTGTTTGTCTACTTCTTTTGCAGGGTGCAGGACTTCCTTCAGTTCCTATAATTAAAAAAGTCACAGCAGGTCGAAAGGCTTTCTCATACATGGCCCCCCAACTATGGAATAAACTCCCCACTTCTGTTCGAGATTCAGACACTCTCCAAATTTTTAAGTCTAGGCTAAAAACACATTTATTTACGCAGGCTTTTTGCTAGACTTAGACTGGGATGCATGGCTCGGGTTACTGGGGCCAGAGTTTGGGCTGGGCTTCGGTCCTCTTTTCTTGACTTGTGCATCCTCGCCTTACACTAAGGGCAGAGCTGGGGGTTCATAGTCTGAGTTTTGTGGTGATCTGGGATGTTGGGTTGCTGTCTTCCTGCCTCCCATGGGGAGGTGGGTTGCTGATGTATCATGTGATCCCTCTTGGCTGTGTTAGCTTCTGGTTCTCCTCTTTCTAGCCATGCTGCTATAGCTATGGAGTCTCATGCTACACATGGCATCAGTCGTTAACAGACTCTGTGCTCTCAATCAATAACTATCTACATTTTCTCTTTTCTCTCAGAGCTTGTGTTCCTGTACCAGTTCCAGCCCCACACACCTGAAGATGTTCATCTGCTTCAGCTCTGCTCAAGTTGTTTCCAACATCAGCTCTAGCCCCACCATCGCTTGGCCACACCAGAGGGTAGTAACCTTCTCCGTCCTCCAGTCGGCTGGGGACAAAGTGCCACAAAGGACTCAAGATCCTAGAGTGACTGTATTAGACCAACTATTCCTATAAGACTTATTTGATGAGATAAATTAGTTTCATTCTACATTTATCATCTACGCCACCCAAGGAGGTTGGGTCCCTTTTTGAGTCTTGGTCCTCCCAAGGTTTCTTCCTCATAATGTTTAGAGTTTTTCCTTGCCACCGTCGCCCTAGGCTTGCTCAGTTTGAGATTGGCCTTAGATATCAGAAAATCATCTAAAAATGTAAATTTCCTTTGAGACAATGCTCCATTGTAAAAAGCACTATAGAAATACATCTGACTTCACTTGACAATAGCCCTTGCTGAGTGAAGATCTCAGCTGTGTTTATCATCTTTTTTTTTTATTATTATATCTATAGTACTGTATTTGTCGTGCAAATAAGTCTCCAGGAGTCCTAAAAAGGTGACTTATGAGAGCCAAGCTAAAGGGAAACAGGAACTGAATGCTCCAGAACACAGGCTGCAGTTAGCTTAGCAGCTATGCTAGCTCCACGAGTTCATCAAGAGTGTAAGTGTTTCTGCTTTTACTTTTCACTTTCAATTTGTGACTCACTAAATTACATGAGTGTTTTCAACACTTTATTATAAAATAAGCTTTGTGCTACTGATTTTGGCCAACTGTAGTTTAATGTAAGTGTTAATGTTTAATAGGCTCCGCTATGATACAGTATTGACTATATTCATCCCATTGCTTCACAATATATTTAACTTGACTGTCGGAACATATCCCCATGGTAAATCAGGGAGCACCTGTACAACACAACTCCATGATTGCATATAATGTCTTACACAGTGTGGATTTTCTGAGGGTCTGCAACAGATTAATTCAATTTGTAATTATTCCTTATTCCCAATTTTGCTTGTACTCGTCATTTTTAGCACTCTATGAGCCTTCTGGAACGAATTACCGACAAGAACCGAGGTACCACTGTACTATGATATGCAGCTTGAAGATACTTTTCGGATGTATTGTGTTTTGCATGACAACGTCCATCAAAATCTCACATTTTTTCCATTAAGCAAAACTTTTGAAAAACTTTTTTCCAATCTAATTATATCGCACCTACATAATACCATTTTAATAAGTCACATCACATTAAAGGGTCTTTCTACTGTTTAAACTGTGGAGAATTTAAAAAAATAAAGTTGTTCCTCACCATACTGCGTGTAGCCTTGTCCTCTGCTTTTAAATTTGGGTCTTGACAAGGCAATGGGGTAGTTCCTCCTTGGCATGATAAGCATACGGATAACTTTCTCAATGCCATTCACTATAAAGTAACCTCCCATTTCCTACAGAACCACAGCACACAAAAACATAAATAGTACTCAAGTTCCAGGAGGCAAACACTACACTGAATGGCCACTTTATCAAAGTGTTGGACCTTCTCTGGCCTTCAGAGCAGCAGCAATTCATGGTGACAGATTCCACTAGGTGTTGAAATCGTTCTACAGGAATGACCAGACAGGATACCTTCTCGGAGTTGCTGTAGATTAGCTGGAGGTGTTATCATCTGAACAGACCTTCCTACATTGTCCCAGAGATGATCTATAGGATTAAGATCTGGGGAATCTTACAGCTATGAAAGCAAGAAAAAACCTGCTGCCATGTTCACGGAATCAATCAGTGACTATATGACCCTTGTGGCATGCTGCACTGTAATGCTGAAAGTGTCATTCTACCATAGGGTAAACAGGTGCCATGACGGGATGAACTTGGTTTGTCACAATGCTTAGATAAGACCTACTGTCCAAACCTCCATCCACAGGTACCAGAGGACCGAGGGTGTGCCAAGAAAACGTTCCCCACACCATTACACCACCTCCTCCCATCAGCATGGCGCAACAGAAATCTTGATTTGTCCAATGTTTCCACTGCTCAATAATCCAATGTTTGTACTCTTTTGCCCACTGAAGTTTTTCCCCTTGTTTCCCTTACACAGGAATGACACTTGAGATAGTCATCTGCTGTTTTAGCCCATCCATGCTAAGGAACATTGTGTTGCACCAGCATTGTATTTAGCTACAATTTGCTTGGCCGTGTACCTCCTGGTCATCAGGTTTCTTGACATCCTCCTTTGACCCCTCTTGTCAACGAGGGGTCCACAAGATCATACTTCTCAGTATATTCTCCACACATCAAGGTTGGCAGTTTTGAAATATTGGGCCCGGCTAGTCCAGCACTGATGACCACGCCTTGGTTGAAGTCAAAAACTTGCTCACTTGATTTTATGCTGCACTCCACAGTTGCGTCTAATTTCCTCATACAGAAAAGGTCCAGTAATGAAAAGGCCACTCATATAAATAAAGTGGCCACTCATTGTATGTGTATGAGTTTTTTAAACACATCACAAAACCCTCCTTACCTCCGCCTCTTCGTGATGTTCTATGAGCTCCTTCGGTGACAGTCCATGAAGGTTGCACATTTTAGATTTCACCATAATGGGCACCTGCCCCAATGACTGCTTAATAATTCCTTTAGGGACACCATTGACCGCCCAACTGACATCCGCCTGCGAACACAATGTCATGTCAGTTCCACAATTCCTGTTCATCCTAAGAGGGATTTCACTCATTCAGAATGACAGCATGACAGAAACCTACCACCAGCTTCCCTCTGTAGGTGCACCTCCTTCCTCTACACTCAGCAGGATACACACGCAGATCCTTGCAGATTCCTCCTTTAGCCACGGTGGGAGTGTGGATTGCAGCTTCTAAAAATGACAGGCTAATCCGATCACCTTTGTGCATGAACTCCAAAGGAGGAATGGCCTGAAGATAGATGACAACATCACATTCAACACACTTTTTTCCATTGATTCCTATAAAATGAAATCCCCATTTGGTTCCTGTATATCCAAATCCTAAATTACTGTACTTTTAATGATAGCAGCATAATATTGTGGGACAGGGAACTTTCTGTTTGGGCTTCCTCCCAGTCTTTTACCTGCAGATACAGTTGGGCTTCACCTCAGACGAGCAGGGTGAGTGGACATGCATGCAACTGTTTCTTATAAAGCTAACTGCTACAATAGAAGATAAACAATGATTTCCCCTAATTAACCACTGAATAAGACAAAAGTAATGTGTGTGACAAAGTTAAAATGAATGCAATCATCCAATATTTTCCTTATCATACAGCTTTGTAATTTTTTTTTAATTCATAACACTTTTAATGGTTCGGATAGTGGGACACCATATAGCAGAAACTTTGATAACAAGTTTAAATAGTAGGGTCTCCCTAATTTCTAGAAACACTCAACTGGATTTATAGGAGTTACAACAGTCATTATAGTATAAAGTTAAGCCAACAAAAAACAGAGGATTTCGGTTTAAAGATGTTTAATGTCTGATCGCTTTAATGGCCAAGGACTTAAAAACAATAATAAACTACATTAGGAAATAAAATCTGTATTTCAACTTTGCGGCCTTAATCAGACTTGGCCAAACGGCAAAGACATTGTACAGCACTGCCTGACGTATGAAGTCTGTTTAGAGACTTTTTTTGTGCAAGTTACTGGTGTGTGTGTGGATGACTCTACGCTACTTATTTTGTAAGCTTATATGCCTGTCCTATTGTACGTAGTACTCATTTGTTTCACTATGGCAATGCGTGGTCAACATCCTGCTGGACGTTAAATGGCGCAAAAGTTAACCCACTTTTGAACATCAAATAGGGTTTTAAAGTTCAGGTACACATTATCTCTCTTGTAATGCAGATCATGAAGATACTTTCATCGTTAACAGTCTAAAATGATCATAACAACCAGCCCTACATAACCAATACAACATATACAAAGAAAATTGCATCCACACTAATAACCTCCTGACAA